>VZTV01027131.1:0-17285 GCA_013400875.1 Anhinga rufa
GCACTGGGTAGCTGAATTTACCTCCCCTTCTTGATCTATTCCTGGAGGATTAGGCGTGTATCAGTTGCAGGAGAGCTCTCACACTGGCACTGGTGGGAACACATGCTGAAAATGTGGATTTGTGCTTTTGCTTATGGCATTAAACAAAACAACTGTTTACTAAAGCCCTATAGATGGGTTTCCATACAGCAGCCTCATATTAATTATGTTCGTCAAGAACACCTTCCATCGGTAATTCTGTGTAACACACAGAGGCATCTAGTGGAATAACAACATACTGCAGGTCCATGTGGTGTTAAATGATGGGCTATTAGAGCTTGTTGGACAGGGAGTTTCTTTTTCATGGAATATTAAGTGAAAAAATAATAGGTTAATAGATGCTTGCCACTTACCTGAAGTTGGATATTGAAGTTGAAGATTTCTTTGAGAAGATTCCAAACTGGCTTCTCCTGTTTTTCATTGCAGTCCTCCTAGGGTTGGGTGGCCTTTCTGGGATAGTAATGAGCTTCAAGATGCGCCACACATTTGAGCAAATATGAATTCTTTGTGAAATGTTTGGCCTCACTGCTAAATCCACGTAAACGCCTACCAGCCCTGTGTAAAAGGAGCAGTTTTTCTGTTTGATGCCACTAAGGACCATTTCAGTAGCAATCTAGCTTGAGTGGTAGCTGCAGAGTGGGCTTCCTGGGGAGGTACAGCTGTAAGCAGTGCAGTAGCGGGAGTTAGCTTGTCATAGCCTTGAGGGAACTGCAATTTGGGAGTCAGAGAAAGTGCCAATGTTGATTTATTTATTGATTTGATTTTATTGATTTTTTTAATTTCATCTGTGAGTGGCAATTGTAGTTCACAAACCAATTGTTCCACAAGTGGGATGAGGGAAGAGGTAGAAGTGGAGGCACGTTTCACGCATGCAGTAGCTTGACAGGTACAGAGGACTGGAGAAGCTTATGGTATGCCCAGAGCAAAGTGGAAGCAAGCAAGAAAAAAACATGACCTGGATCATCCTGCTTTTTGAGCTGCTGCTGGGGTGAAGCAACATTCTGCCTGGTGCATAGCTTGAGGTTATAGCACTATTCCACTCCAAATTAGTTCTTCTACTGCACATCATCTTGATATTTTTATCAGAGAAGGACACGAGGGTGAGAGATACTCATGCTATACATCAGAGGACTTCCACTGCAAAAGTTAGAGGATGGGTCAGTGGGCTGGTATGGCCTTCGAAATACTGAAAGCTTAATTGATGTTAAACATGTTGAACTATATCTGTTGTCAACCCAAATAAATAAATAAATAAATGCAAGGTCAATAGCAAATGGATGTAGTAGAGCTGCGGATGTTGGACTGAGTAGCAATATGCTTCGTAGATCTGTGGAAGTTTTCAAAAGAAGTCAGTTCTGTGCTGGTGTTGGGGAGGATTTGCAGTTGAGTTGGGAACCTGCAGTAGTCATCACTCTCATAGCAGTGGACTAGGATACAAAATTGTGGAAAAGCAGGAGTTTTTATTCCTTTTGTGTATGAGGGTCCCTTTGTTCTGGCAACTTTTAAATTCAGTTTCTAAGGTAAATCTGGAGTATGAGAAAGATAAATAATTAGAAGTGTCAAATACTGCTCAGTTTGCTCATAAAAACAGTACCATTCACTTCAGTAGTGCAACTTCTGAGAGTAAACTTAGCTATGTGATTTCTTGCAATTATTCTTGAAATTAGTTGAGGCTCTGGGTATAAGTAGTGACGAAAAAGTGTGATAGAGAAGTGATGCCAAGGAGAAGGTCAGGGAGATCCTATTAAGCCAGAAACTTAAACACATGGTACTTGAGTAGTCCTGTTGTTTAACTTAAGCACAGTGACCTTGGCAGAACCACCGGTGTGCCTTGAGCAGGAGACATCTGGAAGCATCTTGCAAGGTGGGGCTAGATAGAAGTCCTGTCCCACCAAAAAAAACCCCAAAACCACACAAGCCCTCTCCCCCCCAACAGCAAAAAGCCCCCAAAGCTGTCTGTACAACACCACGGGCACAGGGAGTGAGACTTGGATTTGCTGAGCTGGAAGCAAAATATGTAAGTAGTGCTTCCTTTGTCAGGAGATGAATGCTCCAGACAAAAATCACTAACTGTTTATTGTAATGAGCTTCAGAAGAAGATACAGAGCATTCTCCTAGAGTTTACCACATGTCTGATTTATGCTTTCTGTCTGTTTTCATTATCCCTCCTAAAGGAACAATGCCCTGAAGTCATTGATTGGGTGGCCTAACATAATCCACTGCTCCTCTGTGCTGTAGGTAAACCCCTAGGTGGTCAGGAGAGCTTGCTGAAATAATAAATTATATAGTAATGATTAAAATAGTAGTAGTTGTTTTTATACCCATTAAGTTTACAATCGTACTGCTCTATTGTAGATGATCATTCTTTTCTGCTTGATAGTGTGATAGTACAAAACAGTCAAAGGCTGATGGTAGCAGAGTCTGTAGTCTCCTCTCTAGAGGCTCCATCGGCCTTCGCTGGGATTTGTACCACACCTTCCCATATTCTTGGTCTCATTTCATTGCCACTGCATAATTGATTTTAATTACATATACTTTTAATTACATTTACTTTTAATAACATATTCTCAGAAGGGGTTGTAGGTGAAATAAAAAAAGCCAAAAGAGAGAAGTAAATTAATCTGATGTACTTTGGGGACAAGAAGAGTGTTTCATCAGTGGCATATGGGAAGAGAGGGTGAGACCCAGCTTAGCCAAAGGAAACTGAGGTAACAGTGCAAAGGATGTGGGGCGACGCTCTCTGCTTAGACTGTAGTGGATGAACTGGGAAGGTTAAAGGCTGATACACTGTCCATCGAAGGTGTGTCAATTATAGTGAAGTTGGAGACTTTCCTTTCATTGACCTTTTCAGGACTACAGGTAGGCCTTTCCCTTTCACTTGCAATACCCTTCTCTTTCAGTTGTAAAAATGAACAGTGAGTAACAGTATAAGTAAAGAAGAATTCATAGCAGTAATGTTTCTTGGGATGTTTTCCCATCACTTGTTTAAAACAAAAACCCTCAACTTTTTTACCTTCTCAGGCTATATCTGTGGGTTGTATTTTATGTGCTTATGGTTAATTTATTTTGATACCCGTCCTTGCCTCCGTAAATTCAGTGCTCTGCCAATCCAGCTGACCAAAGTGAAGCAAACTGTTTTTAGACTTGAGTGCTTTTCTGTGGCCTTTGTCAGAGAAGCATGATCCCTGTTTTGCAGTTCAGGTCTGACCTAAAACACAAGGGTTGCACTGTAAATCCGCTTAGAAATGTCTATGGTCCAACCAGGAAGTTTCATCCCAGGTCGGATCCTCAGCAGGTGTGAGCTGGCGCAGCTTCATCTCTGTGCAAGGCTGCAGCACCAGGTTACTTGAAGTTTTCTGAAAGAAGAAAAAAATTCCTGCTGAACTCAATATAGTTATTAGTGTTTGCCTTGTGTTAGTGCACTGCACAGTGTATGGTCCCTGACTGTACAGCCTGCAGTCCCTCACAGGGGTCTCCTCTCTATATAACAGGACCAAGCTTTCACCCCTCATGGGAATCAGATTCTGATACATGTTTTGATTTATCCTATGTTATTGAGGTATGAAAAAATTTTGCTACTGACTGAATGGAAACTGGGTCTGGACCAAGTGAAGGGAAACTGTGCAAGCGTTTTGTGAGCACCTTGGTAGAAACTGTCTTTGCAGAAGACCAAATGCTGTTTCCTTTTAATGTTTATACTGTAACACTTTTCAAGTCAAAATGATGTAGCCTCTTCTCATCACTCATTTGCTCTCGAGCCCTGCGGGTTCACTCATTTCATCTTGCTGTGCCTTTCCTACATCAGCTTTTAATGCTTTGCACTGAGCTCCCATAGCAAGCTCTCCTGACCACCTTGGGGTTTACTCATGCTCTGGATGTGGCTGTATTTTGTCCGCAGTAAAAGGTAAGAATTGAATGCTGTGGAAGTAGAGGTCTCTGAGGTTTGCCTGAGAAATACCGAGGATGTTTTTCCCCAATTTTTCATAGCGTTTGGACTTGAGGTTTCACAGCTAAAACTGGGAGAGGCTGAGGACAGCTGAAGCTGGTTTTTTTCTCCATTTTCTTACACAGGGACCGTGTGTCTTCCAGCCTGAAGATTTGGGCACCGGGTGGTTCCTGCCTTCCCCCATGGGGCTGGGGATGTGCTCGCAGATCTGGCTCCAGGCAGAAGCCCTGATCGAGCCTCAGCTCTGCCTGGTCAGTGCAGCAAGGCTCTAGCCCCAGAGCTGGTGGAACATGCCTGTGGCTCGTGCTGGCGCTGGGTCGGTTCTAACCCACCGGCCTTGCAGCTGGTCTGCTTGTGAGGGAAGTGCTGATGGTTGTCGCCATTCGCAGCAGAAATCCTCTCATTCATGTGGCTGGTATTTCTGAAGAGTGAGCTGTGAAAAAAGAAAGATAGCGCATGATTAAGCTGGCGCTTTGCTGCATGGCAAGCAGTTCTGGTGGGGCTGCTGTCTAATGTGCTCCGAGACGTACCTAGACATCCAAATCACCTCTTTTTACAAAGGCCAAATGCTCTTCCAGTTATTGTTCTGGGAAGCTCATGTCACTGGGTGTATAATTCATTTTGTTTGGAATTTCAGGGTCAGACATAAGTTTCGTTATCCACTTCAGAGGAAAAGCTTTAGAGAAAGGAGGGGGGAAGCTGAAATGATATTTGGAAAAAATGAAAAATGTTTAAAATATTTTTGAAAAAAGAAAAAAAAATCCACCCAAAAAAAGAAAAGCCCTCAGTGAATAGTCATTTCACTCGGCTTTTGGCCAGTCTCGGATGCTTCTCTTCCAGAATGTCTGAGTATGAATGAATAATGACATGATCCTGGGAACTCTGCAGCCACGCTCGTTATTCTGTGCATGGCATCAGGCACCACCTGCAGATGGAGAGACTGGAAAACTTTGCAGTTTCTAAGGCTCACCTCATTATACATCAGTGTACAACTAGACCTGTATAGGCAGTTCATAGCTCCCAGGAGAGGGAATAAACCAGCAGTGTCGTAGAATTCACAACACAACTTGATGCTGAAGCTGTCTTGGAAAACTAGTATACTGATTAGGTTTTGTAAGAGGTCATGGCCAGAAAAAAAGACTTATAAGAGAGAAGGGTGCAGGGGGGGAGATGAAGACTAGTGGACTCTGAATTATTTTTTTCTTTCTAAATAATCAGAACAAAACAGCAGCAATATGAAATTGGAGTCAGTTTTGCCATTTTCAGCATCTGTTTATCTTCCTACAGACAAAACATCTGAATCTGCCTAAGGATCTCCCTTTTTTAGCATTGAATGTCAAATTCTTAGGGTAAAGTTCCCTAAATACAAGCAAAAACCTTTTAGAGGTTGAATTCTTTTCCCAGGAAAGCTTGAGTAAATCCCTCTGATAAAGAGAATTTGGTCATGAGCAGGGAGGAAATGTGCTTTATGGGTGACAGCATGAGCATAATGATTAGGATTCCGGCCTTCTGCTCTTCTAATTTATATGGTTTTCTGAGAAAAACAAACAACCAACCAAGCAACAAACCCACGTTTTTCATCTATTATGCCAGTCCGTTTGCTCTGAATTTGCGTGGATATAAATGAACTCGGGAGTAGTCTTAATTACTTTATCATCTGTTTAAGTGGATTTGAGATGTTTGGCTATCATATGATCAAACATATGGCATTTCTCTGAATTATATCGGAGCGAGGCTTACAGCTTTTTTGCCTTGCTGGTCTGACAGGCCTGGCAACTTACTGGTGGGCTTTGTTAATAAATGGACATTTAGAAGAACGTGAAAGCCTCAAGAAAAACATATGTTCGTTTCAGCCCTTCTTCTTCCCTAGTCTAACCAGAAATTCTAAATAAAGCCTTGGAGACAGTGTTCTGAATCCAGGTGGTAAAAGGTTTTAGTGCTTTAGTGTATAACCAGAAATGTTGCTAATGCTCATAAAAATACGCTCCCATTTCAGAATTCAGCCATGGGACTGCCTGCTGGATTAAATCTGTAGATTAATTGTATGCTATTTGAGACATAATGATTATGTCTCAAATGTTTATTTTAAAAGATCATCAGCTGTTGAGGTCACTCAGGTGTATTAATATATCAAATGGTATAAACTCAGTGGGTTTTGAAGTAGTTGTGTTGCCTAGTACAGAATATTTAAGTAAAACCTCATAATCATTCTGGAATTTGAGCTATGAGCTGTGTCATCTGGTGAGTATGTGCCTGTTGCAGATGATGCCCTACCTCGTCCTTATCCTCCTCGCCAAGTGAAGGTCTCACTATAAAATTTCTACTACAAACAGCAGTTTTGACCTGAGCACAGACTCTGTTACCTCTTGGTTTCTCTGCGGTACCTCCCCACTATAACAAGTGACAAGTGGTAGGACAAGACAAAATGGCTTCAAGCTGTGCCAGGGGAGGTTTAGATTGGATACTAGGAAAAATTTCTTCACTGAAAGTGTTGTCAAGCATTGGACCAGGCTGCCCAGGGAAGTGGTTGAGTCACTGTCCCTGGAGGTGTTTAAACGATGTGTAGACGTGGTGCTTAGTGACACGGTTTAGTGGTGGACTTGGCAGTGTTGGGTTTACAGTTGGACTCAATGATTTTAAAGGTCTTTTCCAACCTAAATGATTCTGTGGTTCTGTTGTGTCAGTCATCTATCGCCATCAAGGTGTCCTCTCCAGTCTTCAGTTTGCCATAGGATCCCAGGGCCCTTGAAAAAATTTTCAAGTTGGTGCCTTCCTGCATTCTTAGGTATTGTCCCTTTTATTAGTGAGGAGCATTGTAGTCATCTACAGAAACAATCTTCTTAGACCTCCCCCTGCAATTGACCTTCACTTCTATTTTGTTGATCTGCATAATAATCAATTTCTCCATTAAAGGCCATTGTTCTGCAATACCAGTCTGTGTCCTTGGTCCTGTCTGCTTTGCTGTCACATATCAACTTACCTGAGTTTTTCTTCATTCTGCTTTCCTATTGAGCATGCTGAGAATCACAAGGAACTTGAATCAACTTCTTCAACTTCATTTTGATCAACTTTTATGAAATTGTAATTTGCACTGCCACGAATTTAGTTCTGCTGGCCAAAGGTGGAAAAGCAGAGCTGTTATACTGAGAAAAGTGTCGGTATTTGATACTTTGCATTTCCTTAGAAAATATCAGGAACCACCAAAATTTGCAGAAGGAACCTTGCCAGTGTGATTGTATCGGGTACATCAGATTTAAGGGCAAGATGTGGCATTTTTTGTAGAATGAAGGGTCTGGTTCCTCAAAACATTGCATGGCATGAGTTCTAGGTGACATCATGGTTTATAGGCTACGGTTTTTATGAAGTTGTCATGGAAAAGTTGCCTATCAGTATCTGCCCAACTGACGTGTGTGGCATACAATGCTAGGACGTTCATTCCTCTGTGTTTGATGAAATAGATACTGCATATGTAAATATGTGTTAAGGCATTAAATGTTTCCTTCAAAGCATAATAAGGGCAGATGAGGGGGGATGATGAATTTTAATCATACTGTTGAGCTTAAATTTGGCAAAGCATTTCTGCTAAGCAAAGCCCTTGGGCATATGTTTTAAGTCTTGCTGTTTCCAGTGAGACTCAAACATCTGTTTGTTGTTTTGTGGAATAGCATCCCAAGAGCCCAGATTTTGCCTAGGGAAAAGGATATGCTTGTATATCTTGTGTGCTCTTCAGCAAGGACTTATTAAAAATTGGTCCTGGATGTTCAGTGAGGCAGCAGCCGAGTGAGAGGCAAGCCCAGTCAGTGGTGGGAGTCCTGAGCCAATGGGTTCCTATGCCTCTGTCTAGACCGAAGAGGTTTGGAAATTTTCAGATTAGCTTTGGATAAGCCTCTGAACTTCTGGATGCTTCTCCTAGCCAGATCAGACCTCTAAAGAGCCTGAGGTTTGTCCATTGCTAATTTTCATATGCATTACATTAAAAACTCTTAAGTGGAAATATTTCTTATTTTAAAAATAGAATAATAAAACAATAAATCAGAAGGAAAAGCGTGCCGAAAAAAGGTAGAAAACAGATGAAAAGCAAAAGGGAAAAGTGAACTTCGTAAAAATACCATACATGCCAGACCCTTCAAATATGATTTCCTGCATATTGCACTTTAAAAAGCATGATATTATAACATGCTCTTGCATGCAGGGGCCAAAAATGTGAAAGAATAAAGCCTTGTTTGATCTTGAGAGTTGAATGGATGTCATTTGACCCATCCATGATCTGATCCTAGGACTTGGACATGTCAGATGATTTTTCCACTCAATGAGTGTCTGCACCACTCCCTTGTCTCTTCTCCACCCGCTTTTTGAGCAGATAGTGCTGACACGCTTCCTGTTATGGGCTGCTGGGTACCGCTCTGGAGCATCCTGGCACCCGAGTGCCTGTGGGTTGGGCAGAAGACTTCAAAAGCAGTTTCTGGCACAGGAAAGAAATATTTTGAAGTGAGTTTGGGTGCTTCCTAAAGTGACCTGCTCCAAGCAAGTAGAAAGAAAGCTTACATTATCTCATGTAAAAGACCCAGATCCTTTAAGGAGTCTGCCAGAGGTTTATGGAATACCGTGTTACTACTGAGAAACCTTGACAAATGCAGTGACTGCTGATGGAAATAAAAAGCATAAACATGATGCTCAGAGCTGTGTGTCTGCTCTTAATTGCTCAGAAGCTAGAATATACTTGATGTGTATTTTGCAAATGGTAAAAAGTACTTGTTATGAGTCAAAGCCAATTGAGTGTGTGGTGGAAGCTACAGAAGACAAAAGGGAGGGAAACTTTAAAAATAACATCTGCTTAATATGACAAAGTTACAGCCATTACTAATACATCTTCTGGAATTAATGTTTCATATGATTTCTCTCTACTTAGTGAAAGGTTGTATAATTAGAAGGACATTGGGAGCTTTGAAAAAAGATACAGGGTAAAAAGCAGATACACATTGATTTCAGTACAGAAGTAGCACTTGCCAGAGTCCTTGAACATATAATCTTGAAACAAAGTGGAGTAATAACTACATTATTTTCTTACCCATGATTATCCAGATACATAATTTGCAGTTAAAAGCTGATTGGTTTTCTGGAGGTTTCTGCTCAACAGTTCTTTTCCCATAGTAAATAAATTGTAAGGTGGCTGCTCATGACTCTGCAGTTCAGTGGTGTCAGAAAATACCCTTTACTGGAAATTATTAGTGCAAAAACTCAGAAAAAAGCTGAGCTATTTTTCTCCTTTTTAAGAACCTGTTTGGCAGTCTTACTGCAATGTGCACTTCATGCCTGCATTCATACCTGGTATCATTTCTGCTTGTGGTAATTGTGAGATGGGGACAGGTCTCACCTCTGCTTATAAGCAGATAGCAGGAGAATTTGAGCCTGCAGGGCTGTTGGCCTGGGTGTTTTTGTTCTTTGGTTTTTGTTTTTTTTTTTTTTTAATCTCTAAATGCACTTGTTAGTTTGATGTAAATTAGTCTGGATAAATCATTTGGGAAAACCACCATGTAAGTAAAATTGTATAAGCGGCAATGTAATTTCCTTACTCTTCCTAATTTGAGTACAAGATTGGGAGAGCAGGTGGCTAAATGGGCGGCATGTGTGAGCCTAGAGTAGTAGATTAACAAGGTTCTCTAATGAAGTGCAATAAGGAGAAGGCCAGCAGCAGCTCTAGCACTTCAGAGCAGCAAAGAGTTTTATGAAGGTGAGAGACCCTGTGCCAGACCATCGCACCAGGTGCATGCACTAGTTCATCTTGCATTTACCCTGTAGCATTTGTAAATACAGAGCAGCTGATGGGAAAACAGCTTGTGGTTCTTCACATGCCAAGGAAAAGCATAAAAAGAGAAAAGCTAAGCAACCATTTGTTGTGGGTCCCCATTCTAGCAGGAGAGATGACAGTAGAAAGGGCAATTTAAGATGTTTAAAATTAATCAGTAATCAGAGATGAGTATTGGGGAGGTTCTGCCTTCTCTAATAGTAGTCACAAAGCTCAACACACGAGCGCTTTACTGCTGTATATCCAGTGGCATGCTGCTGCCCCCAGTCACTGACTTGTGCAGTGCTTGACTTCTCCCTTCGGTGCTGAACTGCAGCTCTCGATTGCTTCTGTTTCAGCTGGGTCCTACAACAGGCTGCCCTTTGGGATGCCGAGTCTTCCTCAGCCCTGGGAGCACCTCCATCTCACCCTGTCTGTCTGTCTAACAAATAATAAAAGACATACTGTGTGATGCGTTTGGTATTGGCAGGCGTCAGGATTTGAAATCCCTTCGTGCCTCCCTTCCAGTGACAAAGATCTAGTGGCTTCTGGTTCTTGGCTTTAGAAAACTATCCAGCCCATACTGTTCAGCGCTGTCATCTTCACCAAGTTTCAGTGTACACAGATGAGAGATGTGTGTACATCATTGTCTAGCTAGTTTATTCTTGCTAATTGGCAAAAGTGTTCAGAGCAAGAACGTGCTGTGTGTGAGGTGCTGTGAGATACTGCTGACTGCTGGGATTACAGCAGGGAAGGCAGATGCTCAGTGTGTACCCAGGGTTGTGCTTTATCCCTTCTTTGGGCACTGATGTCCTGCTCTTCAGGTGAGGCAGGCTGTGCCCCTGCAGCCCAGGGAGGCCCACGGTGGAGCAGATATCCACCTGCAGCCCGTGGGGGACCCCACGCCACAGCGGGTGGGTGCCTGGAGGAGGCTGTGACCCCGTGGGAAGCCCATGGTGGGGCAGGCTCCTGGCAGGACCCGTGGAGAGAGGAGCCCAGGCTGGAGCAGGTTTGCTGGCAGGACTTGTGACCCCGTGGGGGACCCACGCTGGAGCAGCTCATGAAGAACTGCAGCCCGTGGGAAGGACCCACGCTGGAGATGTTCATGGAGGACTGTCTCCTGTGGGAGGGACCCCAGGCTGGAGCAGGGGAGGAGTGTGAGGAGTCCTTCCCCTGAGGAGGAAGNCTAGCTGAAACCGTGACAGATATTTAGCCTTACCGCTGTTTAAATAATAACTGCTAGATCACATTGCTTGTCAAGTGGTCGCTGTTTGGAAAAAAAAAAAAAAAGAAATTGTGGAAAAACTAACGCTTTCTTCCCTTTGTAACCAATATTACCAAAATGATCTAAAAATTACCTGTACCTAGAGAGGCTGTACTGAATTTTGTTGATGGTGAACTTCAGCATATGAATGACTCCAAGAGAGTGAGCGCACTGATATCTGCTGTTCATTACTTGCTGTCACTAGAGTGACAGCTCTCACACAGCGTTCTGTTTCCCTATATGGATGACCAAAACACCCAGAGCACAGCATCAATAAAAATAACACTTCCTGAGTATGCTTTCAAAATTCAGGACCATTTTTGTAAACTAGGTTTCTCAATATTCATGAAAAAAATGTTACTATCCTGCACTAATAAAAGCAAACCACAGGGCGCAGTTTGTTTTTGAAGCCTTAGGTAGTTTCCTGAACAACATTTACCCTTTGCTGACCTTGCTTGTCAACAGTTGTAATTTGTGTCTCTGCTAGGAATCCCCTCCCGATATCTGCTGTATTAAATCCACCTTCCGAGGCTTATGGCATTTTAAATAGTACAGCTTTGGCTCCTCTCCTTTAAATTACATTTTCTCTTTGTTACTTATGCAAGTCTGTCATATTCTGCTGCTCCATTCATTGGCTAAAGAACCTTTAATATATGTTAGACCCTCCAACACTTCCTTTTTTTTCTTTCTAGTCCTTCTATTTTAACACTGGATGACCAAAACTGGCAGAAACAGGCAGAAATCTGAGCAGAGATGTGTTAGAGGAAATTTGTATTTTTTAATTGATTAAAACAAAATGAAGTCTCTTATCTTTTTTGAGGATAACCGAGATGTGGAATTTCGCTCCCTATTTCATCAAGTTTCATTAAAAACATGGGCAATCACTTAATCTTGGATCTTGGACTATGAATGAAATAAATGCTGAGCAGTGCCAGGTCATCTCATTCTGGCCGGGACCTCTAGCACGTAGCTGGATGCTGTCCTGGTGTAACCCAGTGCAGCTTGCTGGGCCAGGGAAGCAGCAGCACAGGCACCGGGACCTAGACTTGCACTGCTGCTCACGTCAAGGGGCTACCCCTTCTTCTCAACTGGGAGTGGAGACATAAACGAGCCCAGAGGGCCTTGTTTTGCATTTAGTAATTATTTTTGTACTTTGAAAAACATTTGATACATTTGAGTAGTTGTTTTCTTGTGACTTTTCAAAGAGGCTTTAGGGCACATTAAATAATAACTTTGAAATAACTTACAAATCAAAGTCTTGCTTTTCAGTTGACATAGATGGGGAAAGCATAATTTTACTTGAAAAATCACAGAGGATTGATTCCAAGGTCATGAAGGTCCCTTTGAAAATTTTACTGTTAGGTTTTTCAGTGCAATATTTGTTGTTCTTCCAGTGAAGACCACCTTTTTTAATCTGCTGTATCCATCAGAAAAGTTCAGTTGTTTCAGATAAGTATAACTTTAAATTTTTCACTGACTTGAGTAATAATTTTTAGTCTATTAGTTCTTTTGGTTGTTCAGAATGCACAACTGATTGAGCGCGTTTGTTTTGTTTCTTACTGAGTACATAATTCTCAAACAAATTTTGCGACACAGACACTGTTGCAAATGCAAAATTCCCTTTTCATGAGCACCCTGCAATGTTCCTGGTTTAATCCCCTTAAATAAGCCAATAAAATACAGTGAAGAAACTGAGAGGCAGATTTATTCATTGTTGTTTGAAAGAGTCAGCTGAAGCTCTGTGGAAGTGTTTTCTTCTAAACTTGCCTGAGACTGCAGTAAAAGGACAGCTGTCAGTGTGAGGACTTTGTTCTGCCTGCTCCTGTTCTGTGCCGCAGGATATTATTTCACAATGAAAAAGGGAATGAAGAGTAGCTCTGGCTAGATGACAAGTGTTGAAAGAGAAGCTGTGTTGTTCATCTTAATAGCATGACCTGAATATCTTGGTTGGGCAGAAAATATTTTTTTCCCCTGTTTATATTATCATTTGAAGTAAAACAGGCTTTTTCAAGTGACGGGGAGATGTCGTAGTACCTTGACCTAGTGCTGTTTTTTTGCAATAGAAAAATACACATCAGCGTCTGTGACTGCACAGTGAGCCATTACTGAGTATCAGGAAACTACCTGGCAGAACCAGCTGCGTTACTGCCCACCCCCCCAGGAACTGCTGGATTTGGAGTATGTTAACGAGCACAGTAACCTGTTCTGGAGGTGCAGCCGTAATGACTTGCGCTGTGACTTTATATAATTACTGGACAGTTAACACAATGCTTTCCACCATTGCCCCATGCTCCTGTTTTCAATGACAGTACTGAAGTCCATGCTTTCACTTTGAAGTATATGTGTCCTTCTTATCATGCTAACTAATTTTTTCTCATTCATCAGAAACTCAGAATTTCCTAGAAACTGCCAAAAAATTAACCTTCTATCCCCTGGATCTTGGGCAGATCTTGCTTAGAAAGAAGCCCATGACCCAGGTTTTCTGCTCTGGCCAAACTGTGTTTGAACCAAGACCAGGGAGGTGAAATAAATGTTACTTAGAGGCATTTTTATGCTTGCTTGATCTTGGAACTAGTCCAGCTTCTGAAGCAAGTTAGAATTGCTCTAGTTCTGTGCTAGCCATGCTTGAATTGGAGGCTTCTCGGTATGCAAATACATGTCTCCCTTAATTAGAGACTGTCTCCCCCTGCTGTTGACTAGCAGAGCTGGTGTATTCACAGTGTGCCAGAGGGTGTGTAGGTCATACAACCTTCACACTGTTGCATTTGTAATCCCCCAGTATCTGCAAAACACAAGTCCATGGTCAACACCATGAGATCCCACAGTTCCTCGTGGAATGGTTTCCTCAGCTTCACGTGATTTAACCCCATTTACAATGGCAGTGGTCAAGGGAGACTCAGCCCTGTGCATGGTTCCATCATAAAGTCAAGTAATGTGCCTGGGACATCTCAGTGATGACTTTCTGTAAAGGAGTGAGGTTTTCTCCTTTTCCTGGGCTATTCACTTCATATAGCAGCCTCATGCAGGGAGATAATTGGGAGAGTAAATTCTCCGAACTGCTCCTGCAGAGAGAGATGACTGTTCCTGAGGATGACACCAGCAGGTAATGGAGATGTAGTCTTCTCTTCTGCCCTCTGCAATCAGCTTTGGTCACAGATCATCTTTTACTTGCTGAATGTCTGAGAAGAACAGGTCTGCTCCTGCTTTTAGAGCCAAGTGTCCACCCATGTCCTTTGTGTTATCCTGCATTGCTTTCTAGTTAAATAAAAAAAAACCAAACCAACCCAAACAAAAAAACCCCACCACTGCCCCCCCAACCCAAAACAACAAAGCATATTTACTCTGCCATAGCATGACCAGTGTTTTTACAGAAGCTCAGCCTGATTTTTAAAGTGTCTTTTAATTTTTGTTTCTCCTGCTCTTAGAGGACTGAAATGGGTGTTCAGAGGATGCAGCAACGCTGGGAAGACTGAGTTTATTGAGATTCCTGTGCTAAGAGCAGTGAAAAGCCTCAGGGAAGGCTGGAAGCCTTAATAATTAGACAAGAATTTCCCAGTCTGTTTTAAAAATTGTAAATCCAAGAAGGAACAGATGGCTGAGGAAAAATGAGAACAGATTAAGACCTACATCCTCCCTGTAATGCCAGGTACTATGGAAAATATTTCTGAACACAAAACTTAAGCCCTTTGATTGTTTGAGCTATCTGACTCCTTATCTACTGTCTGTGCTGGAAAGCACTAGAGCACATACATCAACTCTAAATGGATGTGTAATCCTGTAACTATTCCCTGCTCTGCAAAGCTCTTAAGTGTATACTTCAGTCCCAAAGAAATCAGTGAGTTTGAAACACATGTTCAAAGTTAAAGGCACATGTTGAAGTGCCTGTTAAATTGCTGTCCCGTGCATCCCTAACAGTGTGTATTTTATTCCTGCTTAACCTTCTAGGTTTGTATTCAAAGCTAGACAGTAAGAAGAAATAAAATGGAAATGTGACGTCAAATGTTCATTCCCTAGCTACCCCAAGATCAATGGGACTATCCCCTAAAAGAAGCACTGCTAATTTGCTTGTGCTGCTTTAGTAATTCATCAGTTTGTATCATTTTTCTTATCACTTCATGAATTCTGCCTTTGCACAAACTTAAGGTCCAATTCAGAAGGATAAGACAGCTGTTGGGGTCAGTTGGGAAACCTGTGAAGTGTTGAGAACAGTTTCTGGGACTTGCCAGATTCCCCAGATTTGAAAAATATGGAGAATGAATTTGAAGAACTTCTTATTGCCACTGTAATAGCAGTCCCTAATGATGGCTGTTATTTTTTAACAAGTTCTTGTACACTACTGAAGGCAGTAAGAGAAGGAAACACATGGTCTCGATTTTTGTTAGTGGGAAGAATGCCTTTGCTCTAGCACTCAAAGAATAAATGTAAATATGATGAGAACATATCATGGATTGCCAGCATCAGTGAACAGCAGATGATGATTTCCACTGCCTGAAAAAATAAAAATACGTAAAAAATGGACAAACCCAGTACCTTATTATATAAACAGAAGTCCTCGGACACATTTATGTTGCATGGTGAGAAGCTTGTGAATCAAAGTTTTGAAAAAGCAAAAAGTATTATGAGGAACATAGGCTAGTTTGAGTGGAGAAATATATTGGGAATTTTTGTTCACCCTTCTTTCAGTGAAGTGCTTCATGCAGTGAGTGGCTCTGCCTTCGTGTGGTGTTGCACCAGTAGGTTTGCATTGCCTCATGTGGGAAACCCAGGGACTGGCTGTGCCACACGTTTGGTGTGGTCCTGTGGATGGTAAAATGCTGTCACTAATGCTTCTAGGTGCTCTGTGCTGATTTCCTTTCACAGAAATTAACACCTGAGGCACTCAGGCTCTTTGTTAATGTTAGCGACTATTTGAAATAGTGGAGCTTTAGCCTGTACTCCTGTAGTGGAGCTGTTGTAGGAGGATATATTTTGCAATAACTGATAGTATAATTACTCTGGTGTAAATAAAATCATGGAGAAGTACAGAATTTAGTTTCTCCAGGTAAATGTGACCCATCTGTTAGCTGTAGACCAATTCTTGCCATTTGTATGATGGCTGCAGTACACAGGACCTTACTGAGACCATAGTTACTAATACTGTCACAGCCCTGGCAGAGCAGTTACCCACCACCTGACAGAGGCTCAGCTGCAACTTCACAGCTCTTCATCCCGACCTTGGGCAGAGCAGGACGGCCTGGGAGAGTCTGTATGTATGTAACAGCTGTTTGGTTTGCTCTGTCTGTAAACAGAACGCTGCTTGCCGTGTTTGGTACAAGATTTGAAACTTGGGTGTCTAGAGTTTGCCCCTAGGTCAAGCAGTATGTATGTGCTTATTAAAGTGAATTCAGTACCATCACAGGTTTGTTAATGACGGTGTAGATTCTGGGTGTAAATACTATTGAACTCATGCAGAACATGTCTCATTGATATCTTGAATGTTGTAGTGGGACATTTACTGACGGGAAGAAAAGGGAGAAAATAAGGACCTTTAGGGATAAAAAACCCCAACCAACCAAATAAATAAAAACCCAGTTCTGTTGTTTGTAATGGATCTCAGAAACCTTAATAATGGGAACATTAAAAATGTATAGCTGTATCATTAACTTGTTTGAATTGATGGTTACAGAATAGTTTGTTGTGAGAGGCAGGCTAGCTGTTCTCTATAGTGACCAAGCCTTCTAGCCAGTATATACAGTGAGAAAGTCCAGACTACTGTGCGATCAAGCAGTGTTTCATATTTTGTCTTTTCCGCATGCTTCGGCACACCCTAGCTTGAGGTGGGACTGGAAGCGAAACTTCTGGAATACATGAGGAAGACCATTCTTGTGGTATTGCCATCTCAGCCAAAACCAGGAAGCATTGGAAAACTTGCCAAAGGGGGAAAAAAAAAATAAATCAGACTGCTAGGGAGAGTTTGCCAGCCTGGTTTCCAAGCCAAGGGGATTTGGAAAAGCATCTAAATGTTTCAGAGGTTATCCAAACCAGACCAGTAGATTTTCACTCACTGTTCAGTGTATGAGTACAGCCCTCTGAGCTGCGCTGTCATTGAGGAGGTTCCTATATTTGGTTGCTTATTAGGAGCTCTGACCTACCAACCATAATAACTTATTTCCCCATAAACAAAGGAGCCTGCTGTCCAGCCAACCTCAAACTGCAAGTTAAAAAGTCTTATTCTTGAAAAGAGCTAACGGGGGGGGGGGGGGGGGGGAAAA
>VZTV01027131.1:17325-38920 GCA_013400875.1 Anhinga rufa
AAAGCCTTTCCTGAAGTTGTTCTAGTAGGTTCTTTACCTATCATCCTCTTCAAACATCCTATAAAGGCAAGCAGCTCCTTTGTTTATGAGGAAATATGTCTCTCTGCTTTCCAGGATACCCACCTCTTTCCAATTTGCTCTCTTCCCATGTAGGGAGATGCTTTCCTGCTTTTCACAGCTCGGCTGTGAGACTTGGTGCTCTGGTTGATAGCACATCCTAAGCTCTGTTATTGCTGTCTGCATTCAGGTGGGACATTTAGCTGTGCCCCTCAGCAATGCTTTCCCACAAAGTTCATTTGCAAAGACTGGTTGTTCTGATGTCATTGCATCCAAAGAGGAGGCATGTTGTTACAAGCTACCGTTATTTGTGATTTATTATTGAGAGAAAAATTAGTGAAAACTGTGCTGAAGTGTGCATTTATAGAGCAGTTTGAATTTTGACTTAAATATTCTTTTGAGACAGTCTTAGCCGAATTATGTGTGTCAGTTTTACGGACCCAGCGTGGTCATAAAGACAGGAATGTTAATGGGTTCTTCCTGTCAAATTAGTCTTTGACTGATGGTTTTTTTAATAACCAGCGATGATAGCATGAATCTAAAGAAACCTACCCACCCTGGGCCGCTCCTGACAAAACAAATGTGGCTGCATGCTGGCAGAGGATCTGTGTGATGTCTTCAGGACAGATCCCATGTCTGCAGGATGAAGAAGAGGTATGCTTATAAATTACCCAACTGTGGCGTTTCTGTATCTTTTCACACCTTACAAAGATAGGAGCTAAATAACTCAAGACATGAAGTATAGCTGGGATGAAGAATGGAAAGGGCTGTAAAACCAATGCAGCAAATAATTATTGTGAACCCACTTTTCCTGATAAGTCTGCAATGTCAAGAAACAACCAACCTGATCCAGGAACTCTTGATAGATTCAGGTTTTTTTTGCCTGTATTGGAAGCACCTGGTAACACATGACATGTCATATTTAAAGAGTTTTAATGCTTGAGATATATCATAAGAAAAAAGTGGTAAACAATTTTATTTCTAGAGAGTTTTATTTTAATATATTTTGTAAGTCGAATTAGTAAAGTAATACTCAGACAGTAAATAATACCACCTCAGTTAGTACATTCTGATCACTCAGGAAAAGGTATAATTAAACTGCAACAAAACCAAAACCAACAGAATATCATATTAGGAGGTGTGACAAGAAAAAATCCATGAGGACAACTCATCACCCTGAGTGTTTATGGCAGGTCTTCTTCCGCAGAGGAACTTTTTTCAAGATAAAATTAACTTGGCAAGTTGAATCAGCAAACCTTCTGTTTATGTATCAGCTATTTGCTAGGATCAAATCCGAAGAATAATTGTTTAATAATTGTTTAATCTTTGAGACTGGTGTCATGATACATGGTGCTTTCTCAAAAGAGAGACCTGAAGTTCATTCCATGCTACAGAACATGCCTAACTACTTCCCTTATCGCTGCTAAATTGCACACCATCTGTATGGCCAGCAAGCAAGGAGGTGTACAGAGAGTTGTGTGAGGATGTGACCAATGGACAGAGAGGGGAGCACACGTGCTGTACAGCTGCAGCCACTGAGAAGGTACCTCAATAGCTATTACTTTGCTTTTAAATTTCTGCTACTTTGCAGAAGGACCAGCAAGTTCGTTTTTCTGTCTCACTTGTCCCTTCTACTCATAGCTTTTCTGAAAAATCATTCTTAAAAGCTTGAAAAAGTGAAATACCTAGTTTTGATTTGAATCAAATATTGACTATATTAGGTAAATATATATATATTAAGATCTTGCTAGGAAGTGCAAGGAAAGTTAATATTTTTTATATCTCTGACTTTTTTAGCTTGACTGCAAAAGGTTATCTTTAGCACATGCAAAAGCCTAGGCAGTACCCGCCAATAGTAGAAGTAAATTTGGAAAACATAAGGTTCAGTAGTTTTGCAGCCGGGTGAATATGGTGGAGTGGGAATTATCTCTGCTTTTCTCCTGTCTAGGCACCTGTGTCCTCTGCTGAGCGCGTTGAGTTTTCTAGCTATGGAGATTTTCCTACTAAGGGACTTTCTCATCTTTTTTCTATTTTTATTGTGATTCTACCAGGAATAATAAAAGTCTTCAGCTCTTATGCTGAAAGACTTTTGACTTCACTCTAGAAATGACCTATTAAGGGAGTATTTTACACCTTTTGCTAGACCCACTGAGGGATAAAAAAAACTTCTGCAAGAAGTCTTCTTACAAAAGGACCATTCACACTACTTTGGTTGTATTTCTGTTTTCAGCTTGAACATGATAAGAAAAAGAACATTTGTTTGCAACAGCTTTTTAGGAGAATGAGCTGCACATGTGAAACTTTTCCAAAAGAAATAATAGTGTAAGAATAAGGGTATGACTTATTTACCTTTTTAAAATTTTTTTTTAGTGAAAAGCAAAAACGAATGCACCTGTATTTCTTAATGGATCTGGTGGGAGATAGATGTAAAGGCACTGGAAAAGGGGACACGGAAAGGATAATTCTGAGTATGCGCTGTAATTCTGGGTATCTGTTATGTCAAAAAAAGAGAAGTATTTGTAATAGTTAATACACACTCAGTTCACGACACTTGATGTTGGTTACATCAGTGTAAGTGCAGAGCTATGTTCCTCAAGTCCAAAGAATCCCAGCAAACAAAAAACTGTGCTGAGGTTGAATTCAGGCCAGTAGAGTTGTTTTCTTCAGTGCCTCTGCGTTGAAGTTCAATGTCAGACTAGTGATGGCTTAAAAAAGGTTGTGATGCTGCAGTCACTCAGTCTATGTGTTGCATACCTAATTACTTCTCTGAGGTCCATGTGGGTTAAATGTTTAACTGGAGTTCTCTGATGTCCTCAATACTACATCCTTATAAAAAGCATGGGAGGAGTGGTTGGTTACTCTGGTCTGATAACCTTCAGAAGCCCATGTTTATTAATAGGATAAGTCAAAGCTTCATTAAGTAGTGTCTCTTACTGCATTCCACTACTCGGGGTGGGAAAATTACATCTAGTTTAGATCTTAGTGGGAACTACATTATCTTCTAGCTTAAGTGGAGGTATGTCAGCAGCAGACTTGACCCTATGCTATTAAAAGGCATTGTAAGAAGCCATGAGCTCTCGGATGCAGTAGGAATTTTTGAAAAATCTCACTGTAAGTTAAAAGCAAAGGGAATATACCTATTTACTCCTCTTTTTTTTTTTTTTTTTTTTTTTTTTTAATCTGTATTGGGTTATTCTTTGGTAGACCCAATGTAGGCTAATAAGATTTTTTTTTTTTAAGGATGCATGTGTTGGGGTTACTGCCAGTCATCATAAAGAGTCACTGAGTGGTAGTTTGGCTCAGTATCCTGCTGCACAGTTGAGTAAAACAGCTGTAATGCTGTCAGCTGGCATTATTTAAACCTATTGAAATGTAATAGGATTATCAAATAGCCTACTTTATCTGTCTATATTAGTAAAGACTTTATCTGTCTTTACTAATATGTAGTCAAATTTTTTCCTCATTACTTGAACGATAATCCAGGAGAACTACACTGTTATTGGAAAGAAAATATTCTGTATATGGATACAGACCACAGCAGGGAATTCTTCCCTGTTAGGATGATCACCTGTGCTGTTATTCAGGGTACACTGGGTACCTGTAAACTAATAATCAAAACCAACAATACCAGTATACTGAGCTACTATTATAACAAAAACAAAAAAAAAGGAGAAAAAAAGGGTAAAAACACCATGTGTCTTTGGGATGGGACTCAATTCTCAACAAAGACCTGACTTTGCTCTTGTTAAAGTCAACAGGTGTATTACTAGGGATTTCGGCGAGAACATGGCTGAACCATGTTGGGGGTTGCACTGGATGACCCTAAAGGCCCCTTCCAACCCAAACCATTCTATGATTCTATGAACCATGTTGAATATATCTGAAAACTTGGCCTGCAGACAGTACAGTAGACATGAAAGCTTAGCTTGGTGGGCTCACAGGAGTATTTAGATTTGCTCCATCAGAAAGGTAACACTTCCAGAACCAAGATCAATACTAATGTTTCTCAAGGACCCTGTTTTCTAGAGCATGCACTCTGTTTCTTATTTATTAATAGAAGCTGTATTTTGGCACCTGTGGTGGTTTGACCCTGGTTGGACGCCAGGTGCCCACTAAAGCTGCTCTATCACATCCCCCCCTTAGGAAGAAAGGGGGAGAGAAAATATAATGAAAGGCTCGTGGGTCGAGATAAGGACAGGGAGATCACTCAGCAATTACTGTCACGGGCAGAATAGAGCTGACTTGGGGAAATTAGTTTAATTAATTAACAATCAAATCAGAGTAAGGTAATGAGAAAATAAAAACTAAATCTTAAAACATCTTCCCCCTACCCTTCCCTTCTTCCCAGGCTCAACTTTACTCCCGATTTCTCTCCCCCCTCCCTGCCAGCGGCGCAGGGGGACGGGGAATGGGGGTTGTGGTCAGTCCATCACACCTTCTTTCTGCTGCTCCTTCCTCCTCAGGGGGAGGACTCCTCACACTCCTCCCCTGCTCCAGCCTGGGGTCCCTCCCACAGGAGACAGTCCTCCATGAACATCTCCAGCGTGGGTCCTTCCCACGGGCTGCAGTTCTTCATGAGCTGCTCCAGCGTGGGTCCCCCACGGGGTCACAAGTCCTGCCAGCAAACCTGCTCCAGCCTGGGCTCCTCTCCCCACGGGTCCTGCCAGGAGCCTGCCCCACCATGGGCTTCCCACGGGGTCACAGCCTCCTCCAGGCACCCACCCGCTGTGGCGTGGGGTCCTCCCTGGGCTGCAGGTGGATATCTGCTCCACCGTGGGCCTCCCTGGGCTGCAGGGGCACAGCCTGCCTCACCATGGGCTTCACCACGGGCTGCAGGGGCATCTCTGCTCCAGCGCCTGGAGCACCTCCTCCCCTCCTTCCTCACGGACCTGGGTGCCTGCAGGGCTGCTCCTCTCACATATTCTCACTCCTGTATCTGTCTGCAATTGCATAGAGTTTTTTTCCCCCTCTTAACTACGTTATCCCAGAGGCGCTACCACCGTTGCTGATGGGCTCGGCCTTGGCCAGCGCCGGGTCTGTCTGTCTTGGAGCCGGCTGGCCTTGGCTCTGTCAGACACAGGGGAAGTTTCTAGTAGCTCTTCACTGAAGCCACCCCTGTAGTGCCCCTGCTACCCAAACCTTACCATGTAAACCCAATACAGCACCATTGAAATCTGTTCAGATATTCTTGTTACTTTCTAGGGGAAATTGGAACCACCTTTGGTGGTCTAAGAAGCTCAGTAGAGGTTTGGTTGACTTCAGAATGGGAAGCGAAGCTTGTCTGCAGACTTGACTTGAAGTTTTGCCTGTGTTTATGATGGAAAGATGGAGAAAAAGCATTATGGCTTTATTTCCCTTTCATTTTCTGTTCTGGCTGTGCATGCTCCATGGGCCTTGTGTTTGTAATAGAGCATGGATTCTTCAGAAGAAGACTCTGTTATCCAGATAAAAATGTGCATTTCAGAAGCAAAACACATCTGTCTTGCAGCATGGCAAGTTCAAAGGCACTTGGAGAAGTTTATGGGAAGCAGCTGCGGGTTGTCTTTGCTAATTACAAACAGAATGTACTTGAGCATTTGACACAACAGGTTTATACAGTGCGATTAGGTAAAGAAAGTTAATGTCTGCTTTTAATAACAAGAGCAAGTAGCAGAGGTGGCAAAGTATTTTTAATGACATCATTTGCCCAGGTGTTTTACACATCTGTAATGCGGAACGTCGTTCCAATTCTGTAACACTTCATCCTTGCTCTTCCACACCTTTGGGATAAGGGGTAAAGTTACCTGTCTGGAAGGAAGCAGCCTGGGAAACATTTGTATTTGTGGTTAGTTATCAGCATTGGTCATGTTAAAACATTGGCTAAAGCATACGGCATTAGGTACATATATTTTTTCCAATGTGCTAATTACTTCACTGTGAATTTGGCACTTAAGCAGAGATCCCTGCGCTCTCGGCCAAGCTTACATCTAGGAATGAAACATTTGCAGCAGCTGCAAAAATGTTTTTACTTATTTAGAGCATTATAATGTTTTATAGCCATGAATAATGACAAGTATATAAATCACTCATTAATTTGTAATGTTAGATGCTTCCCCTTACGATGTCTCAGACAATGATGGCACGGAAAGGATATGATAGGTGGCTATACTGCATGTGTGTGCAGGCACACCTGCTGACTACAAACTTAGGGTCTGTTTCAACTCTTATTAAATTAAATCGTATTTCCATTTAGGTGGGCTTTGATTCAGGCCCCTTTTGTTTCTTTCTTTTGTCAGGATGGTGTAGCTCTGTAGAACCACCATTAAGGTGGTGCCTGGGCTCCTGTTTTCAAAAGGCCTTGTTTTGTGAAGATGCCATGGCCAAGTAAGGATGGGTTCATAACTGCATCCAAAGCATTACTGGAGTAAGTTGAATTGATTTGTGTGTTAGAAAAGAAGAATATAATAATTAAGTCTCTTAGGTTGCATATTTCTTTTTCATAAACCTGAGGAGTTTGCTAGCTCAGTGGGAAACAAGGGGACATTTTTGTTTCAAAATAATTTTGGGATTTGCCATCTCTTTGGATCAATGTCTCTAGTGCTCCTCAGCCCAATAAGCAGTTCAGAAAGGTTCTGTCCAGCTGGTTTGCTCTGTTTATCATTTGGGTTCACTCTCAAATAGCTATAATGTGTTTGAAAATTTTGTTTTTCATCTCTAGTGTTCCTTATGACATAGACTTTCTTAGAATATCAGTACATTGATAGATTGTGTATGGCATGCTTTGCCAACATACCTGAGCTGTATGACTTCATTACAGTGGGAATTAGCCTTCAGTTTGTAAGAAATAATGAAAGCACTAACTTTGATACAAAACTGTAGTGTTCCTGGAGAGAAATAAGATAATAATATTTAAATGCAAAATAAAACAGGTTCATAAGAGATCATGCTGTGGATCACAGAAATATTCATTGTAATATAGAAATAAAAATCTTCTTATTTTTCTTTATTACCAGTGCAGGGTTAAGGTAGATGTTCTAAAACTTGGGGGCAAAATGGTGTCTTTTTGGGAAAGTCAGCTTCTTTCCTTTAAGATTATACTTAATATGGAATTTGCTGAAAGCGTAGGTAATTAGTAAGTGCACAGATAAGTCTAAGAGTGTTCCTTTCAGCTAACAGCTCCATTTCATCATAACTTCATATGTTCTGTTGTGTTAGTGGTTTTGTATGTACATTTTTATTTATTTGTGTGTGCAGTAATGGTTGACTTTCCATTGGCTTCATTGCGAAAGCACATAGGTATTTTTCAGAATCAGAGGTTTTTCAGAACTGTTGAAATTTGTTATTAGATTCCTGCAGGGTTGGCAAGTCTGAAAACTTAATTTGCTTCTGAAATTTTACTTTATGCTGTGGCAGAAAATGAAAAGGTTCAGGTGGATAGCACAAGTCTTAAATAAGCAAAGACAAAATAGAATTTTAGAGCAGACGTATAGATTCAAAGAGAACAGGAGAACATGGGGTTTTTATAGTGAAAAATGAGCTTTGTATACCTTGAGTTTTGTATTAACTAAGTTAACATTTACAATTTTCCTTTCAAGTTTCTTTAGGAGATATATAAGTGATACAATTTAAAAAAAAAAAAAAAACAGGAAAAAACCCAGAAAAGCAAGCAGTGACAATTTGCATCAGTGGGAGAGCTACCACACAAAACTGGTAGAAGTTTGCATGTCCTGTACATATTTTAGAAATGAGAAAGTCTGTCCAGGTGATAACAACAGAGAGTCAATGTTGCATAGCTTGATTCCTGAGTGCTCTTGAATTGTAATGTGACCTTCAGATGAAGATCTCGGGTCAGAAGCCAAGTACTTAGGTAACATTTCATGGGTGTACTTCGCACTGAAATTATTTGTATTTAATACCTCTGTGGCACAGGTATGATGGGAGGTTGCAGGTAATCTGTCTTGCCAGCCCCAATGTCACCTACAAGCACAACTGCCTGTAGAAGGCTCTTTACATGAGCTTCACAAATCTATCTCCTTTTCTAAATGAAATTAATCCCAAGGTAAATGCTATTGTCTATTCTTGGAAGAGATGGGGATTTCCCGTTTAATTTATCCATGTTTGATTAGAACTACCAGTAGCTTGCTGAAAAATTGTTAAGCTGTTTTTCAATAACTTGGATGATTCAAATCAAGACTGAACCTTTTTCTAAAAATACATCTTAGCTGAACCAAAACCATTTGGCCTGACACGGGAATCACACATGAAATTCTGTATGCTGTGTTGTGCGGGCCGTTAGCTAGTTGATGGTAAGTTTTCCTTTTTTGCTTTAAAATCTATTAACGTTTCATATAGCTTGAAAATATTGCAAAGCTTAATGAATTAATGAGTAAGGAAAAGCAGGTGAAAAATTCAGCTATGTGAAGCTAATGTGTGTTTGTGTTGGTGTAGCCCAGCAGAGGAGGGGTTAACGCGCACGAGAGGGTTTTCTGCAGTGGGTGCATGGATCTGTCCAGGGATGCAGAGGGATCCGGGCTGCCTGGAATGCAGCGAGGTGCAGTTTGCAGAGTGTGGCCAGCTGCCAAGCCATTTAACAGTCGGCTGTTTTTGTTGAAAAGACAGCTTGAAAAGTTAAAACCTTCTGATTTTTTAAAATCAGCTGGAGAACATTATAGTCACGCAGAACTGAAGGCAGACAACTCGTTAAAATTAGCATTGGCCATAATTAAAAACATGCTGGGGGAAAAAGAACATGAGAAGAAACAGACTCTTGGAAAGCTCCTGACATTGCTAGATGTCTAAATGGAAATGTAGCTTGCTAATTGATTTAAATAATTGCCAGGTTACTACATGCTTTACCCGCTGCAGTAGATACCAAAGCTGTCCTCCTGTGCGTGATGGAGCCTGAATAATCAGGTTTTGCAAGCCTGGGAACAAATAAAGGACCTCTATTGCTAGGCTCCCCTGGACCATGCTGGGGAGAGACCTCTTCCTTCTCTCCAAAATCTGTTACTAGTCTTTCATTTTTCTGTGTGACAACTTTAGTTCTCATGCTAGTTAGTAATCGGCATTGCTTAGGAATTTGCCTGGCAGTTTGCATCCTCCTCTAGGACTCTCCTAGAGGTTGTGCTACCTTTGAGTGTAGGTTTGGTCCATGCCAGTATGCGGGTTCGTACCTGGTCCACATTTAAGACTACAAGCATATACCCAGGAAGGAACATTTGTGGGGACACACACACACAGAATTGAGTTCAGCCTTTGCTGTGAGTGTAGTTGATGACCACTGGTGATGCTGACAGGCTTGAGGCCAACTTTGGGAAGAGTGGAGGGGAAAACTGGACATTCTAGGTCTGTGCCAGCTTATATTGTGATGGGATGGACGTTGTATGACCATTGCAGCCTGCTTCCCATTACTGTGTTGCTGTCTGAAATGCTAGAGTTGTTATTTGTCAGCAAAATGTCATGAGTTTCCACTCAACCTGCTGCTCTCACTCCTTACCATAAGGTCAGTAAAATTTGGTGTAAGGGTGAGGTGTAGTCTATGAGTCTTCAGCAATACGTGTGCTTGCAAGGGCCGTGGGAACTGAAGACAGTAAAGTTGGAGAATACAGGTGGTGTTTATTACAGATGGCAATGCAGATGCATGATGGCAAGTCAAAGAGCACGTCTGGCATCTGCCTGCTCCAGGTTCCTGAGGGTGGTGTAGCTGTAACTACAGGGAGTACTGTCAAATTAGCATTATCATCAGGTGCATTTGGAGTGTTGTTGATAAAATAATGGGGCTGCCAGCATTTATACCTGCAGGAGGAATTTCTTGCTGGGTAATGTAGTGTGTCTTTTCCATTTGTTCTGGAAAATGTTCTTAGTTTTTACAAAAATTATCTTCAGAAGCTCCTATAGTAACTTTTCCTCAAAATAAACATCATTATGGCTTGAACAGTACCTCACACTGTCTTGCATGCTGGCTTCAGATGAATAAACAGCTCAAGTGAATCCCCCTCCTTATTGTACTATTAGGCCTGATTTTGTAGTGCTGCTAATTTTACATCCATCCTGTCCCATTTAGGAGAAATTTTTATTTCATAGCTATTGCATATGGTTAGGAAGTGTCCCTTTCCACACATCATAATTCATTTTTCTGTTGGCTTGTATTGTATAACACAACATAAGCGTGAAAAATCCTCTTTTTGTTTAGTCTCAAGAAGCCCCATTTCATATCACTGTGCAGAGTCTCGTGGTTTGTACGTGTTGTTACGAAGATAACAAATCCCATTTTGTAGCCTTATGTAAGACCTACTGGCTTCAATTATGCGTTGTAACTCAATGACTACCCTATTAAAATCATAACACAATTTATATTGGCTTTTACTGCACATTGTAACATGATGATAGGCCCTTTTCATGTGATGCCTTTTGGCTTTTTTAACAATTCAAATGTCACAGCCCACCTTTTTATATTCTAATGTAATGAACTCTTTCCACAGCTCCGCCTGATGCGTCTTGGCTTCTATGAGAGATCCTATTCCTAATTTAATGAGTCCCTCTTTGCATCATAATGTAATTCATGCCGGCTTTTACAGCATGTCCTTGCACATCAGTGCCAAATCATATTGTGTCATAAAGCTAAGTGGCTTCTAATGGACATCACACCTCCGTAACCCTGTTGCGCACTGTAACATTCATCTCTGCTTCTCTAACATATTGCAGAAGCCCGGCGGCTCTGCAGACCATCCGCATCAGACGTGAGCCCTGCCAGGGCTTACCCCGCAGACTGCTGCAGTGCATGCTGAGCTGCTGCAGGCTCTCGTGCATGCAGTGTGTGTCGCAGGCATGTTTTAAAGATTATTTTAGAGAAATGTTACCTGCCAGACTTGAATGACTCCCTTGGTCCTCCTTGGTTATCGCACAAATAGCGGGCTGAGGTCCTTTACTCTCATTGTGTATTTTAAGCATGTGTAGGGTTTATCCTGCATAAACTTTCAATAGGTGTTTATCTGCTTCTTAGCAAACTATAATTTTAGCACTAAGATTGTTTTTTCCATTCCCAAACCATTTTGGGCTTTTATATTGTCTAGGGGAAGGTTTTCCATAGTGGAAAACCAGAAAATTCCTTTTGCAGTTTGTATTACTGGCAATTAGAGCACTCTTGTCTGGAGGCAGAAGAGACAGTGACCCAATGTTCTCTCCTGGTGCTCAGCGCTGCCGATATAAGTGCCTGCTTTCCCCGAGGTCACTAAGGGATTAAATATAGTATTTCACTGACATCTCTTGAAGCCTAAATGTTCTTCAGAAAAAAAGGATACACAAATATTTACTGCTCCAAGCTGGAACATTAAACAGCATCGGTTTCAAGGTATGCAGGTAAGTCTGTTGATTTAGGGCTTAATACTGTTCCCCTTAAAGTGTCTCTCAGTAGGGTTCACATATCTTAAATATTATCGGTATTGTAAAGCAGATGCTAAAAATGGGATTTATATTCCAAAACTTCAAATGTCTGCATCTTGTCCAGTCCCCTTGGCCTACACTTGTAGGTGGAAGGGAGAAATGACAATGTGAGTACGTGATCATTGGATTTAGTAGAGAAAACTCTTGTAGCTGAGGCAAATTGCTCCCTGAAAATGTTTTCTTTGCACTGATGATAAGAGGGATCTGATGACTAGTCAGATGGAGAATCCCAGTCTTGGTAAGATGACTGTTCGTAAAAATATCATGGCCAGGTACCGTAAATCACACATTTGGGAATTATTTTTTTTTTTAAATCTCCAGCATATCTTCTGCTGTTCTAAAGTTTTCATCAACTTGTAATGACTTAGCTTGTCTCCTTTTCTTATCTGTTCCCTTGTAGCCTATTCCCCACCTCCCATGCACCTTTTTTCCCCCACCTGACATGCATCCAAGATGATGTTGGTTGTTACTTATGCCGTTTGCCACCGTTCAGTAGGATCTTCCTTCTCTGGGTCCCTGAGAAGAGATGGTGAAGTGCAGTTCAGCAGCCTGACACATGAACATGTGCAGTGCTGAGAAAGCAGGTGCACCTGGAGACCACTGAAGGATTAGTGATTTTGACACACGCCTGGTCATTCCTGAATCCTCTTAATGAGCTGTGCGTTCCCTCTCTGATTCTCAGTGGTGCTATAAAAGAGTAATCCTTGGCCAGGGTTGCAGGCTGACATGGAATGTGGTCCTTCCAAGTGAGCTATCCTTTAACTCTTTATAAATCATCCATTGTGTTTGTTGCATTATGGATTATAGATCTGATAGCAATAATTTTATACCTGAGCGCCTTTTAACACTGTTAGGGGTTTTAATTCCCTGTAAAAAGGCAAGTGATGGACTTTTGCTTTGTGCAGGACAACCTGCTCTAATTGCTCCTCAACCTTTGGTAAAAGAAAAACTAATAGGTCAAAACTTTTTAACAGAAATATATGCTTCTAATAGTGTTGCCACTGCTCTTCTCCAGGTTTGAAGCTGGGATAGCTCATGTCCCTGGTCTCCTCTGTGGGCTGGGTTCATCAGCCAGATTATATTGGCATTGACTCATGATGACCTGATCTTCCAATGAAATATGTCTTGTTTAAGTGGGAGGGAAGGTCATGGTATGTCGTGGAGTATGAAATGAGATCCATGGAAAGTAGTGGGTCAGAGGACCTGAGCTCCTGTAAAGCCAAGCTGTGCTATTTCATCAACACAGAGACTCAGCATAGCTGAGATTGGCAGCGGGGCTGGACTAGGGGTCCCCCAGAGGTCCCCTAGTCCAGTCCCCCTGTCCAGGCTGGGTCATCTAGAGCATGTGGCTCTAGTGTGTCCAGTCAGATTATGAATTAGCACTGAGGATAGAGGCTCCACAGCTGCTCCAGGAAGGGTCTCCAGTGTTTGACAATCTTGCAATAAAACCAAGATTTTTCTTAGCTTTAAGTGGATTTCCTGGCTTTCAATTTGTGCCTGTTGCCTCTCATCCTGTAACTGGGAACTGCTGAGGAGAGCCCACTCCTTCTTCTTTACTCCCCCATCAGATATTTATAGACACTGATAAGACCTCCTGAGCTTCCTCTGCTCCAGGCTGGACAGTCCCAGCTCACTCAGGCTCTCCATGTGTGACAGATGCACCAGTCCCTTCATCATCTTCATGGCCCTTTGCTGGGCTTGGTGTTTACCAACAGTTCTTATGGACCACACATTAATGTTGGAAATACCATTGTGTTCCCTTGACCTGAGCTTTGGATGAAAGTTTCTGTGATCACTAAATGTTAAAGCATTGGCAGTCTTCGTTTTTCAGTGGCATAATATATTCTGTGTGATAACTTGTATGGCTGGGGCCGGTGCAGCGGTTTTAGGCAAATATGTCAGTGTAGGTAATTGGTGAAGGGTTGAGTGGACAGAGCTATAATATGAAAAAGGCCATCACTGCTAAGTACCACTGTTCCTGTCAAGTATACTGCTTACATGATGATAAATTGGAAAGCATAATCATTTTAACATTTAGGGTTTTAGAGAGATTTATAACTTTATAGGTTACAGAGGCAGAGCTTGGTGTGCAAGGTAATTTTGTTTTTACTATCTGTGCCTGACAAATTCAATAGTTGTACCATCTCCTTATGTATGTGAGTTACCTATTACCAGTTTTTGGGCACAGATTGACTTGCTAGTTCTGTAAAAATAAAATCTACACACTGTGTAAAAACAAGGACAGATAATTTGAATAAATAGATGAAGAATCTGAAATCATAATTAGGTAGATTGTTTTATAGAGCCTGGTATTGGAGCTGAAATAGTACAAACAAAAAAATAGAAAAAGTTTCGTAGTAGAATATCTTTCCAGGAAGTGCCTATTGCCTCTTTGTGGGTCCTGGTGAATGGTACTGTTACAACAATCCTGCGTGACATGTCCTGTCTGCCACCTAAGGAGGCCTGGATGTGACAGCTTCATTGCCTATCCTTAGAACGCATGGGGTAGGTGCCGCTGGGAAATGTAAGATACTCCTCTCCAGCTCTTCTGTTGTTATACACGGTCAGGGTTTTGCCTCTCTGTCTGGGCTAGCATGCCTGAAGCAATTAGCAATAACACTTGGAGTGAGTGAAGGGATTATTTAATATTTTCTAACTATTTTTGAGTCATGTGTTAGATGGCCTTCAAGTTTTTTGGGCAAGTATCAGAAAAGATGATGCTAATCTTCACCTAGATTAAACTGCTCAGCTGGTTGGTCTGTGAGGCTGCGGTGCTTCTGAAGTGCAAACTCAATTATGGCCTGTGGTCAGGGAACAAGTGAGCTGGCTCGTGCAGCAAACCTGTCTCCCTGCAGCCCCCTCCAGTGACTCACACTCCCAGCTGCCGTCCCCCCTTTCAAGTCTTGTGTTACAGGTTGCAGGCACGGGCAGGGCACACCTGCACTAGTGCCACTGTGGGCAAGATAGCTGGATCCCACGTCCCCATGGGAGCAGAGGCAGGTCCAAAATCTTTTCCCCTTATTACGAGAGGATCCAGAATGTGCTTGTCTTAAAAGCAGGTGCTGCAGGAATTGATGTTTTTTATTCCTAAGCCCAAATCTTATTAGTTACTTCATTTTACAAGTTGGAGAACTCTGCACTTAGTTGGTAAGTCTAGACAATTTGTTTACTAAACTCTTCTGGCTGTTTAGATACTGAGCTGGTTTGTGTATTCAGTCCTGTTATGAAACTTTTGGCAGTGAGCAGATCCCTTAGGTACAATAAGCAGGATGAGTAAATACCAGCCTGTCTGCCAGCATGGGCACTGCTGTTGGAGAGCCATTCACCAGTCCCTCCGGGCAGCAGCGTCACCCTTTCAGAGCAGATGGGAAGCGGTTCCTGCAGGGGAGAGAGCCTGCAGCCATGGTGACAGCTGAGAACGAAGATCTCAACCCACTGGAGCAGTTGTGTGTAAGTGGTAAAGAGAACGAAATATTTTGTTGATCTGCTGCATTTCAGGTCAAACGTGTGCATTAAGCATAGCCCATGCTGCAGGATCTTGCTATATGTGTATTTACATGCATTATCCAAGGCAAGGCCTCTCACATAAGGCTGTCACCTTGTTTCCTTGCTGCTCTCTCTACCCTGCCAGCCTGTCTCCCTTGGGCATTGCTACACCAAGAAGAAAAATAGTGTTTTGCATAAGCAGAATTATCTCTCCTGCCGACAGGAGATGATGTGAGGTAATGCACCTCACAGAAGTGAAGCACAACTGAAGCAAGAGCACAATAAATAACATCATGGTTATTTTAATCTATAGCAGATGATGCAGCGAACACCCCATTCATGCTGCTCATCTTGCAAAGTGGGTTTTATCTCTCGCTCCTGCCCAAAGGGAAGAAAAATAAAGACATCTTTGAAATTCCCTTTACAGTCTTTCCTGAGACAAGCTCTTTTCTCTGCTGAAGGAATCAGACTTCAGTATTACTAGCTGGGTGTGCCAAAAAAGCCACCTGCTTGTGTGCAGCCCGGTAACTCCCTTGCATAAACATCTGACATCCTCTGCTGAGATGTGCTCTGCGGGCCGTGGTCCTCATACCTTCTGCTCATCTGGCCCCAGGGGGGTGCTCTGCTCTCCTCACCCCCATCAACTTGTCCCTGCAGCGCAGGGGGAGGGAGAAAAGGGTACTCCAGGGGAGGACTGGTGCTCAGCAATTTTTGCCCAAACCTTGTAGAAAAGACAGTGGTGGAAATAAAAAATTAGAATTAACTGTGGGTGGTGTGTTACTGTCTGGGAGTTTCATTGTTAAAATGGAGATTTCTGGGGCATTTAGAGATTATGTTGCAATGATGGTTTTATTTATGGGACATGATTTGTCTAGAGCTGGTAGATTATAAGAATACAGAATGGTGGCTTGTTGAGGTTGTCATCTTTACACAGTTTGCATTGCATTGACATGTAAATTCTTAGTATGTTATGCTTACTACCTTTATTTAGTATGTCAGCATTTGCTAGGACTGTGATCTTGGAAGCAACAGGTAAAGATATGGAGGACAATGTTTTGGATTTCCTACATTGGAAGGACATTGTGTAACCTATTCAAGGTAGAGAAAGATTGCTGTTTCAAGCTTCAGCTTTGGTAGGAGGTCTGATAGAAAAACAGGTGAATTAAACTTCAAAAGCTTCCAATCAGATAAAATAAGGAACATATTAAGTGAAGTAGACTGGCACTGTTTATTAGAAAATGGCCTATGAAGGAAAATTGGCTAAACTTTAAAGAGGTGCTGGAGTTGGCTCGGGGGGAGTGAATATATCTTTACATAAAACTAAACATAAAACTTTAAAACCAATGTGGATGAGTGATAAGTTGTTAAAGTTAATTGTGAGTGAAAATAGAGCTCTAAAGCGTACAGGGAGTAGTAAAGTATGGAGTTGTTGGAGGTCTTTATAAGGACAAAGCTGCTATACAAATGGAGGATTTGAAGGGCAAAATGGAGAATAAGTAGTTAAGGCCATTAAGCTAAAGAGTACCCTGGTGAATAAAGACGTGAAGTGAACCAGAGGGACTGCTCTTGGGATACTTACTCTTTGTTCAAACCAAAAATCCCAAATACCCCCCAAGGATTTAGTTCTATTTAATGCTATACCATTAAATGGTGCAACTCTTACAAGGAATTGTAAAGCGCCTATATTTTATTACCTAGGAAGCCTATTGTTATAACTAGTAATTAATATCAATTAATATATCATAAAATTTATGTAACTACTACAAGGTAATGCATATGATTATATATTGTCTGCTATAGCTATATAGTAACATATATTGAGATATAGGTTAATATAGTGCATATAGTATGGTATCATAGTATGATATGATATTTATCTAGCTTATTAACAGGCTTGTACATGAAATAAATCCTTTAGGAGATTGTTACAGGTTCATCATATTATATAACAGTATACATCGTGTAATATACTGTTATGATAATATTAGTTATACATAGTAATGACAATAGTAACAGCTGCTGGCCACTGATATCTGCGTGCTAGGTAGAAACACCTATCTGGAGACAGTTACAGTCATGCAGGCATTGTATTTTTGCAACTTATTTTGCCTCAAGCTTAACTTTTACTCACTTTCATGTGCATCCAGTGAAGAAGATGCAGTTAGATAACACCCATATTATTTGCATCATTACACTCATTGGGGATATTGGCAGCAGAGGTCAGTGCCTGGTCCTGCGCAGGTTTGGAGCACCCCCTCCCCAGGAGAGGGACGCAGGCTGGCACTCTTCAGGCTCATAGACTGGGAATACTGTGCCCTGCCCAGGGGACCCTTCTGCCTGCTTCCACAGTGCTGTGAAGTTCTCTCCAGAAAGGTCTGAATTTTGTTTGTTTCAAAGAAAGATGGGGGTATGTAGGTGGCAGCTTTAAATCTGAGTTACCTCGAACGGTGTGTTAGCGTGGGCTGGTTTTGCTGGGCAGGGGAACACGTGTGCCTTTCCAGCCTCTCTAGAGGAGCATGGGTGTTTTCAGGTGCATGAAAATAGATTGCCTTCTGCAGTTGCAGCCTCTGATAATGGACCAATTTATTTTAACATTTAGTTATCCATCTAGTAAAAGCAAAGCAGCAGCTATCAAGAAAAAAAAACACCTAAAAATAAATAAGCAGCATGGATGGACTCAGACACAGTAACCCTGGGTTTCAAACAAACATTATTCAAGTATGGGAGCAGTGGAAGCAATCACTGAGCCCTTTTCATCAAAAAGGGTTGCTCTAGGAAGCCTTTCTTGAATTATGCGGTATTTCAGGTATGGTCTTACTCCTGTGTTTTCTAGTGGCATTAATATTTCTGTCTCTGTGGAAAACAGTTCTGCTGATACCTCCCTGGATAACATTCACCCTCCTTCATCTGCATTGTTTTGGCAGCCCTCAGTCATCACCAATTATATTATCTTAATTCTTTTCTTCCTAAATCTTTTCTTTATTAGTGGTAAGGGTGTTTATTTGCTTGAATTTAGCTTGCCTTTTAGTCAGATAGGTGGTAATATTGCTCTGGACAGGAAGAAGTTATTTTTCCAATTTGTTGGAACTCAGCAGGATTTATTATTAAAAAACCTGAGATTACATGTAAGATAACTGAAGCTATTAATACTGGAGATGTTAAAACCTTGTTCATGGTCATACCTGTGTGTTGCCTTGGTCCCTCTTCCTTCATGTTCTGGTCTTCTGGATTAAACTTGATGTGGCACCTGCATAATTCAGCAGAATTGCTGTATCCAGTTGCATTAGTGGTAAATCCATGTACGAGGGATCTTGGCTGGACCAACGTGATACTTAGAAACACTTACTTTAGTGTCTCTTCAATAAAAAATAATTTGGAGGACACCATGTCAGGAGAGAAGTATTTGGTGATTGGATTTTTGAAATGCATCTGAAGTTTGGGTTGTTTCTTCCTTTTTGCTATTGACGTGTGCTGCTGATTTTGGTAGTTTGAAGAATGCATAAATAAAACAACATTAAAACCCCCAGTATGGATGGTAAGGAATTGGCAGTCATCTTCCTCTGGAAGAAATTTTTTTTGGATGCTTATTTGTAGCAATGGTCATTGACATTACTGGTCTACTGTGTTATGTCAGGTCGGAGAGCTTTGTGCATTTATTTTATACGGATTTTTCTCATGGCTCAATGCTTTTCCCTCTTATGCTAGAAATATATGCCTTCATAAAATGATTCCAATTCATTAGTCAATATTTGCTTTTCCTCATAACTGTTCCATTTAAGACTCAATTTGTTGGATTCTTATGTTGTACTTAGAGCAATATGGGTTTTTTTTGATCTTAGGAGACAGTACAGCTAGTGACCAGAGTATGTATCGAGCTATATAGCTCTCTTCCCACACCCACTGATACAGGCACCAAAATTGCACTGAAATATTAATAGGCATTGAGTACCTTGTTCTCATAGTTCTTTGAAATTCAAACTGTTACCAGTGGTCACCCCTTGTGCCTTGGAGGGATCTAATAGCAGTCTTCCTGCTAACCTAAATCCGTATGCTTTTACACATTATTCTGTAATGCAGTTGACACTGTATCTTGTCATGATTGCTGCTCCTTTTGCTGTCTTCCACCTTGGTCCTCATCTTTTACTAGATGATGATAAACACCTATGTATGACTTTGAAGATTTGGGCCTAATTACTTTCTCTCTTTTTCCTTCAGAAATGCTTTTTTTTTCTGCTTACTAATGCTTTTTACTCAAATGCTTTATTTTGCGTAATGTGTATGCTTGCTGTGCTTTGCCAGCTGAGTTTTTGGTAGCCATACGACAGATCCAGCCTATGGGGTGTTCCTGTCAAACTCTTACCTTATCCCTGAAGGAGAATAGAAATGGCAAATTGTGGGCAGTGAGCGCAACCCTAATGGCTGAACACCTTCATTTTATGTCCAGACATCCCCTTCATGTGGAGGAAGCTGTGCACATGGGCAGGAGGAAGACTGCTGCTAGATCTGCATGTGGCCGGGCAGTTCTGCCGTGCCTCAGTGGCACCGTGATGCCAACCAGAAAGCAAGACCAGAAACAGGCGGTAGAGCATGGGCTGTCCTAATACAGTACTTCTAAATGTAATAATGCCCCAGTGTAAGCAGACAGTAAGTTTTTCTCTCTATGCCAAATACATTTTCAGTAGATGTCTCCTTCTAATATTTTTTTAAGGAATGCATATCTTTTTAATACATAGGAAGGAATGCATAGCTTTTTAAAGTGAGGCATAGCATTTAAATTGAATTAGGGTTATTATTTATTTTTAGGATAAGTGCAGAGTAAATAATTGATTCATTCATTACCTCTTTGCTTTAAGAAATGTCTCTTCCATGAAAAAATCTAGCACACAAAGTTTAGCAGTGTGAGCTGAACAACAACAGCTTCATGTAAAAACACTGGTGCTGGTAATCCAAGAAAGGCTCACAATTTACTTTAATTTTGACATGAAAACAATAATTTGCTCTGATTTTCTTAATAAAATTTTGAAACGTATTGCGAGTTTCTGATCTTTGAGGTTTGAGCTGTGTGAATCCATTTGGATTGGCTAAATAGGTCTTGTGGTGGGTGCTAGCACATGGGTTGTTGGAGGTGTCGTAACGGAGCCTTCAGTGCAGGATACTGCTGTAGGTCAGGTGTAACCGGAGACACGTTAAAGAGAAGCAGGTTTATGAGATCCAGAAGCGGTAGGATAATTTTATGGAATGCTGGAAGAATGGAGGTCATAAAATGAACCATCTTCACATCTCAACTCGCAGCTTCTTTCTTCTTAGAGTAATTAAAATATGGAATCAGTAACTTTGCATAGCAGCTAATCATTTTTAAGCTGTTGCCATAGGATACCACACTTGGTCTATATGCTACAGATACACAGATCTGCAAAAAGCAGATCTGGCCAAGATTAAAAAGTGCTTTGGCTAAGTTTCTGCAGCACTGCAAAGATGAAGAAAATTAAACAGACATCTTAAGTGAGGTTCCAGGAGGAGGAAAAGATGCTAAATCAACAGGAAGACAATATGTCTTTAATAGCACTTTTCAATAAATGTAGAGGGAAATAAACTAGAACGTCATTATATTATTTCATTGCATTTTTTCCTACTTTAAATTATTTTCCTACTATTAAATGATACTTTATCTGCTATGTATTTTATAATTATTCCAGAATCACAAATCCTTTCTGATGTGACTCAGCTACATGTTCAACAGTGCAGAATTTCACAGTGATAAAGATTTTGTACTCTAAAAAAACATAGTTCTAAAAATCCCATCCTTTCATGAGACAGAAAGGATAAAACAGAGGTGCCACTATTCATTCATCTTCACCCACCAACTTTGTTCTTCAGCTGTAGCTTTGGCCAAGCTCATTTCCTCAGCTCCACAGTAACTGCTCAGAGAAGTGCCTGGCTGGTATCCTCAGACGGAAAAGATGTTGGTAAGTGACAGAGAAAATACCCTTTAAAAAAGACTTAAAATTAGGGACCGGTGGTCAACGTTTGTCTATTTAGATGCTGAAAGCTGTTGTGGTTTATGGTCTATATACTGGTATTTGGCACTTTGTCCTGTTTCTTCCAGTTACGGCACTAGTGAGATCTGACATTCTTCATTTTACTCAGAATCGTGTTCTTGGGCTTTAACAGCATCATTGAATACATTGAAATACATTATGGCTTTTACTCTAGGAGGGAGCTGAAGAATGTTTCTGAGAGCTCAAACCTGCTTTAAATCATAGGAGCAGTAATGCCCAGGCAAATATCATTACAGCTAGCTAACGGTGATGAAAACAGATCCTGGCTTTTTTTGCACCTTCTGGAACATGGTGGTAAATCTGGAATAACTTCACCATCAGTTACTCTGATTTACACCAGTTTAGCAGAGCACAATCTGACATGTTTGATAGATTCCTGGGTTTTAAGAGCAAGAGTAGTCTCAGAGGCTAATGCCATTTTCTACAGAAATAAAGCCATAGTCTTTTACATGTTAATGCACAAGTCGCTCAAAGATACAGTGAAATACTTCGCAATCACACTTTGGTGTACCCAGGGGTCTGTGCTGGGTCCAGTCCTGTTCAATATATTCATCCATGACCTGGATGAAGGG
>VZTV01027131.1:39031-63262 GCA_013400875.1 Anhinga rufa
CTGCCCTGGGGAGGCCGCAGCTGGGGTGCTGTGTCCAGTGCTGGGCCCCCAGTGCCAGAAGGACAGGGAGCTGCTGGAGCAAGGCCAGCGCAGAGCCACAAGGATGCTCAGGGGATGGAGCATCTCCCTGGGGAGGAAAGGCTGAGAGACCTGGGCTTGTTCAGCCTGGAGAAGAGAAGGCTGAGGGGGATCTCCTCAGGGCTTATCAGTGTCTGAAGGGCGGGTGTCAGGAGGGTGGGACTGGGCTCTTCTCAGCGGTGCCCGACGACAGGACAAGGGGCACCGGGCACAAGCTGGAACACGGGAAGTTCCACTGAAATCTGAGGCAAAACCCCTTTGCTGTGCGGGTGCCAGAGCAGCGGCCCAGGCTGCCCAGAGAGGCTGTGGAGTCTCCTTCCCTGGAGCCATTCCCACCCCGCCTGGACGCGGTCCTGTGCCCCTGCTCTGGGGGTGCTGCTCACGCAGGGGGGCTGGATGAGGGGAGCTCCAGAGGTCCCTTCCAACCCCTGCCGTTCTGTCACTCTGTGACTGTGCATTTTACTGTGCAGTAATTATGTTGCGGGTTCTTATAATTCACTGTAAAGAAACTCCAGTGCACGTGGTATCTACAAGCAGCATCTGGCGTAGCAAATACGACCCATTCTGTTGAAAGAATTTATTCTGGACTTTGCGTGTTTATTGTAAAGATAGCTGGGCAAAAGGCTTGTGACTCAGGACAGGACTGGTGGGAGGTATTACTCAGATCCATGTGAACCCTCAATAAAGTTCAGTACAGTTTTTAAGCTGTGGTTTTGGCCAGGTCTTACTTTTTCTGTGTCAGTTGGTTCCTTTGTTTGGACCATGGTTGATTTAAACATTATTTTTGTGTGTGGATCCATTGACTTTTTTTTTTTACCCTTTGGTTAGAAATAATTTTGAGGGGGATGATTTAAATAAGGACTGATGTGTCCTGGCTGGGTTTCCTGTGGCTGAGAAACATTCTTCGCCACTGAACTACAGGCTTTCTGTCTGCTTGCTCTTTGCGGCCGACCAGGATGCTGAACATGTTGGAACATGTAAAGAGTTTGCTTCTCTCCTTAGGGACACCTAGCGTATTTTATGACAAAGGCTTTATACCAGCTCTAGCTGTCTGAGTTCACAGACCCTGTTTCTTCAAAGTATTTCAGGAATTTGACTGGGTTAAGAAAGAGAACTCCAGTGTCTCTTTAAGACTAAGCAAATGAATGAATTTAATCACGAGAGTATGCAGGCTTATTAATTTTAAGTCCCATGCACTTTTGCTGGTGCAGATTTTCCAGTCTTTTTATGAAAGGTGGAGAAAACCTGTGGAAATCTGGGGCAGGGCGTGGGGAAAGGAAAATTCTGGAAAAATGCTGTGCCATATATGAAGAGAGAACAACATGTTATGATAAGCAAATGCCTCTAGTGTAGAGAGTGGTCCTGTGGCTGGAGACGTGGCCTCAGAACAAGGATCCCAGATTTGCATTCTTCTTTCCACCACCACTTGTACATGTTGCTTCACGAGAACTTCTGAACCTCTGAGACAGAATTTGATGCTCTTCCCTACAAACTACTTTGCTCCATGAACAACCCACGTTGTAATTTATTAATTGACGATATGCTGTTCCAGGAGTTTAGCCATGTTTCAGGTACTGTGAGGGCTTCCTAAGTGCTGGAAATCTGTTTGAAATCTTCAGTGTTTCAATTATAAGTCTTCCCACATCAAAACCTCTGCTGGGTCAGTTTTTCAGGATATTGGGGTAGAAAGCCGATGGCTGATTACATAACGTAGATAAAACAAAAAAGACATGATGTGTGCCTTAAGCTGTGAAAAGCTTGCAGGTGTTTCCTTGCAGAACAGGTCAGCTTTGAATATATAACGGGCAGAGGAGGACGCATGAAGCAGCAGGTACTCTGTGGCATGTCTTGCACAGGGCTGTGCTGGGTCTGTGGGGAGACAGGGCTGGATCCACCCAAATAGAAGGAACCAAGTGCCTATTCTGATGATATGAAAAAACTTGGTGAGCACAGAGTGGAAATGAAAAATGGGCCAAGAACTCACCCTCTGTTTTAATAACCCTTTTAACTATTAACAAAAATAAAAAGATATACTGAAATGGAAAAGGTAATTATCTTTCTCCCTCCAAAGCATGTGTTGCCCCTTAAACCTTTTTTCAAAGCTTTTAGCAGCATAAAATGGGAGTAAACCATTCTCTCGGCACGTGTGACTGTGTTGGGACTGCTGCTGGTTGGACTGATGTATGAGAGAGTCAATACATGCATTAGAGGGAGCAAAGCTACTGGAAAGGAATGAGCTGTTCGTTAAAAACTAGCTTGTGCTGAACAAACGTAATAGCTGTCTTCAGTGTAATTAATGACTCATTTAGCACATAAAGGGAATTTAATAGGTATTATATTCTTGGCCCTTAGCAAACAGTTGTTTTCCTGCCATATGAAAATCTGTTAAAAAAGCTGGATGTATAGCAAGCAGATGCAAATTCTGTGGCATGGATTCTCTCTTGGCTGACATGTAGGGAAAAGAGGAATCACTAATGCAGAGACCTATGAGTGTGAAATGCTGTAAAGCGGTTTGCTGCGGATGTTAGTGCTGGGGTCCAATTTGTTGCACATTTTATATACAAACATTTTTGTAGTTCTGCTTTTGACCCTAAACTAGGCTTTGCAAAATCTGCCTTGCAGAGTGTGTGATGGAAATGTTGCTGTGTTTAAAAATCCCAGTGAAAGACACTGAATAACCACATCATAGATGTCTCCTACAGTCTTTGCAAACCAACTGTTTCAGCACTGAGCTTGCGTTTGAAACCCTTGAAGTGACATTCAAGTGGAAACAATCACAAATGTGCCAAGAGTGTCACTGCCATACAGGACTACAAAAGAGTGACCCAGAAATAAGGAATACTATTAGTTGTTTCTTTCCCTTAGGAACCTCGAGAACTGTTGATAAACATGAATAAAGATAATGTATAAATAAGTGAAGGTAATAGATTTAATGAGTCGGAATAAATAACTTGAGGCATGCAAGTTTTTCCTTTAGATCAAAAAGCTTCAAAACTGTATGTAAGTTGAGAATAGTTGCTCTGATTTCCATTGCACTGAGCAGCTCAGGGTATCAAGAGGACCTGTTGTCAGTGTTTGGAGCAGAGGGAGGGTGTTGGAAGGGAAAAGGAAACAAAGTTGTTAGAACCTGTAAAAAAAGACAGGAGTAAATGATTGTTTAAGATGGTTATGTATCACCTAGTTCCCATTCTTGTCTCATAGACCCCAGCTGGCTCTCTGGGATAGCTGCCTTTTGCTACCTATTGCTTCTCACATCAAAAAGCAAGTGGTGTAAAAATTGGTGAGAATTTAGTGGAATTGGTACTTACCGTGAATGTCCAAATTCATACGAAGAGTATTGCAGTCATGTAATTTCTACTTCAGAGACTCTTTCAAAATAATTTAAACAGAAAAGTGAAACAAATGCGACTTTGGAGGATTTTTTCAGTGTGTGGCTTTCTCCACATGGGTATTCAGGAGGTCTTCTGACAGTGAGTGTGATACCACCCAGCTCCAAAGACATATCCAGCTTGGAAACGCACATCGTCTTCTCTTGGCCGACTGGTTTAGCTCATTTGCACCGAGTTGCCTGGACTTGACCGCTTCACTCCTTTGGTCATCTGGGATCTTTTGCATTGCAGACACAGCAGGTGCTGCTGGCTGGGAGGGTGCAGGGTGTCCTTGTCTTTGTGGTAGGCTTTGCTTTGGCCGTTCCATGGTGCTGCCGTGCCCGAGTTCAGGCTGGTTTGGTGTGGGTGATGGGGCAGCACTTACACCGACTATCCATGGAGCATTAACCTGCCTGTCGGCAGCAGGTACAGTCATACAGTCAACCAGGGGAAAGGGGAGAGGTGATTGCACTAGGTGGTATTACTTCAGAGGGTACAGGATAATAGTATTTTTTAAAATTAAGCTTTTAACTGCCATAGAAGTAATTTCATTCTCACGTCCCACCCCACAGAAATCTCTCATTATCATTGAAAGCCTGTACTGAGAGTGGAGATTTGCCTAGGGTTCCCTTTATTATTGCTTTATTATTGCTATCCAAAGGAACTGTTGGACAGCTTCAAGACTAGTAAAAAAAATAAATTGTTTTAAACCACTGCTAGATTGAAGTAAGGAAGGATTACTTCACATAAAGCAGTACCCCAAACTCCTGATATTTTACAGCAAATGCAAGTAGACTTTGCCATCTGCTGAAGAGGTGGGCTTAGAAAAACAGAAAACAAATCCCACCTGCAGTAAATCATCCTGTAGCTTGAGAGAGGCTGGCCCCTGAGGATTTAGGGATGCAGCTTTAGCCCAGCTGCTGCTGTTTGGCTAAGAGGGCACCTTGTTAAATGCAGATGGAAAGAATCTCAAGGTAAAGAAATGATTATGCTCCAGGTGATGTGTCCCAAACTTTGTGCAAGTCGTGAGGATTGGCAAAGTTATGCTATTTATGCAACCATCAGAAGGAATAAAGAAACTGTTCCTTTGACTGCAGTAGACTTGAGTGAAAAATAGGCACTGGAGAACTGAAAATACGATGGAATTAGCAGTAATAATAAAAATCAGATGAGTTAATATAATATGAATATTTATGAAATATATTTGTCTTCTAGTTCTCTGCTCTGTGTAGTATTGGCTGAGACACCTGCGCACAGCAGTTGTGATGCTCTAATGTGGCAAAGTGCTGAAGGCTGGCTTTGAGGATTACAGAAATTAATTTTTTTGAACCCCATCCCCCTTAATCCTTGCTTATTTGCTCAGCTGTAAATGGTCTCCAATTCATGCATTTGCAAAAGTTACCCAAGGAAGAGTTGCATAAGCCACAGCTATAGATGCCTTTCTCCTCCTCCTGCTGTGTCCAGCGCAGTTGCCCAGCCGGGAACAAGTGCAGTGGCAAAAGTGAACAAACACGATTACAGCCACGTTATTTATGCTGGCTGTGCAGCATTGCTCTAAGATCAGTTCAGATCTTAGTACAGTGCAGTATTCTTGTAAATAAAGTCTGAATAATTCTGCTGATGTATATTTTTTTTATTGCATTTTTACCTCTTTTTCTGTGACTTGGAAGAGTGGAGAGGTTCTTAACTGCTTTCGATACTGACAGATAATTTCAGTGAGTAATTCTCGATAGGTAGGTAGCTGCTGAGCAGTTAGCATTTGGTGCTTATATTTACGAGCCAAGCGAATGCAAAGAGTAGCATTTTGCTAAAAGCAAAATGATTTAGAAATTTTGAATGTGGTTTCCTTTCTGAGTGATTATTCTCCCATTTTTATTTTTTTTTTACTTCAAACAAGAGCAACTTATTTTGTGGTGGGGGGGTTGTTTTTTTGGGGGGGGTTTGCTTGTTTGTTTTCTTCTTAATGCCAGACACCCTGTTTAATTTTAAAAATTAACACATTAAACATAGGTTTAATTGCATTCTGGTGACTGGGGAGAATTTGACTGGCAAGGGCTTTCAGTGGTGTCTGAACTAGACTGGAACTAGTCTGTATTTGTCTTGATGCTCTTAATACACCAGTATTGCTTTTCCGGATCTTTGAATCAACCACGCCCCTGCTGTTCATTCTTTCTGGTTGCTGGAGACAAGGGGCACTACATCAGACCCTGACTTGTAAGATCTTGCTTTTAAATCAACTAAGAAGGGATAACCTATCATTCTGTGGTATTTGTCTTCCTTTTTCTTTGCATAAAGCCAAGGATAAGGACCGAGATGCCTGCTGGTTGGGGTGGCATCCCAGGGCTTCCCACGCAGCTTAAGTTTCTTGTTATGTAACAGGAAATTCTAAAATATGGTAAAAATTCACTTTCTAACATTTTGGCATATAAATGAAAATCACCGTGATTCCAGTTCAGGCAGTATGGTCTCACATGTGTTTTTTGTCTCATATTGAAGGAATTTGTTTTAATTTGGCTGCATACTTACTCCACCCATAGTTTGCATATTGTCTTTGTCTTTATGGTAGGGTTTGCCTGTGAAGTAGAAAGACTAAATGAATTTAAGTTAGAGATGCAAAGACAGCTTAAAGACTCAGTACAGTGTAGGTCAGCTAGAGTTTTATTTTGGGGTTGGGGTGTTTTGGAATCTCATGTGGAGTGAGGAATGGGCAGGTACGTTACAGACAAGGCATTTTTCTGGCTCCATTGTTTACCTGCTGCCAGGCAAGTCACCTTTTCTTTTCTCTGCCTCTCTTTTTACTGTTCATACAGATCCATATCACAAAATTTCTAGAAATATTTTTTTATTGTACAGCTAGAACGGAGTGGTCTGAGCACCAAAGTGCAGGGAAAGGGTGGATTTGTTTTTTGTTTGGTTGGGGTTTTTTTGTGTGGGGGTTGTTTTTTTTGTTTGTTGGTTTGGTTTTATGGGGGGGTGAGGTGGGGGGGTGTTTTTGGTTTTGTTTTTTCCCAACTGGAGTACCTCTCTCTTTTTTTGTAATTTTCTCTGCTGTCTCCACTGATGTGTAACATAGATGTAGGACTGAATGAGTTACCAAAATTCATCAAGTCCACCCCTTGCTGTTGGAGGCAAGCACACCACAATATTCTCTTCCTAAATTCATCAGAGTTTGCCTTAAATATAAATCAGGTTTTTTTTATACCTGCTGTTTCTATTGCAACACCTTTAGCAAAACAGCATTGTTAGTACAGAGTAATACATAGCAATTAAGCTTGATTTTAACCTAGTTTGTTTTAGCCAGTTATCTGTAATTCAAGACAGCTTTGCCACACATGATGAGATATAGTGGGACAATGATGACAGTATTCTTGATGGTTGATGCAAGAGTTTTAATATCCACAGTGTGACTGCTGTAGACGGTAAACTTTAGTTGGCTTTTACCATGAAATGCTAAGTTCTCTCCACAGGTTTTTTTCCCACATCTTACTGACCTCTGGTTGTCTCTGTTCAAGCTCTGGCTATTGCCACAGGAAGGTTTGATTCGTTACTAGTCCACAAGACTGGGATATCCACAGGAGACATTTCTGAAGGATGAAACAGTCTGCCTGTCAGAGAGAATCAGTGCCTTGGCCTCGGAGCCCTCTTCCAAATCTCCCTCCTGCGGTAGAAGAAAGCAGGAGGAGGATGCTCAGTCCCAGGATCTGTATGTGTGCTGTGGGAGTGATGTTGTTCCCCTGCCTCTTGCCAGAGCTGTGCAGAGACTGACTGCCATATAGCTCTGCTATTTTCCCTGCCACCTTCATTCCTGATCGAATTCTGCTCCTTTCCTCCAGGCATCCCTTCCCAGCTTTGCCATTCCAGTTTCCTCCCTAGTCACGAGGTCCCCTGGGGTCATTTTCCCTACCCAGCTGCTCTCAGCCCAGGTTACCACTTTGCTCTGCAATCTCATCCTGTGCAGTATGCCTCCAGTGCCACCTTTACAATTCCTCCAAAGCCATGTTATGCCTTTTTCTTCTCAGCTGGCTTGTTTCATGCTCTTTCCTCCTGCTGGGTGATAGATGGTGGACCAGGAATGAGTGCATCTGGAGGGGGCCGGCACGTGCCCCGAGCGCCGCGTCTCCTGCAGCACCGGCACTGCTGCAGCGCGGTCAGGATTTGTGATGTGTTACGGGGGGGTCCAGCTGCACAGAGTGAGCTCACGCCTGGCAGGCGGCCAGGGCACAAACCTGAGCAATCGAAGCAGGTGTCGGGGAAAGGTTTGAAGTGCCGTGGGCCTGGTGTGTGTGCTGCATTTCTGCACAAGGGTTGTGTGTGGCTAAAACTAGTTTGGGGTGTGCGCTTGGGTTCAGAGGTTTTTACCAGTGGCATAGTGCATCCAGTGCTACTTCTGGAAGAGGGGGGAGAATAAAGCTCTCTGGCCAATGAACCAGGTGTTGCTTCTGTGCCCTGCTTTTCACTGTGAAAGAAAAGCTTATCTCAGCCTTAGTTGGTGGAAAAAGTCATCATCTGATAAAGATTGTTAATTTATTTTATATTTTACTTAAATTACCACCATCTCACCTGAGCAAAGCAGAGAAATTATTTCAGCAAAGCCAGCAGAAAATACCAGCATTCATTCATGGAAATGTCCTCTCGTCCCACTCCATTTGAAGTTGATTTGATGGGGTTAGTGTTCTTGCTGCTGCTGAAAGTACCCTCCTAACTACCTGTCTAGGTAGTGTTATGGTCTTCACTACTGTGGTATGAAGGTACTGCCCTTCCTGAGACATTTTCCCCTCTCCTCATGTTATTGAGCAGTGTTAGCCCACACAAGCTAGAGTCAGTGCCTGTTTCTATGAGGTTCTGTGCATGCACAGCAGAAGGACACTAAGGAGCTTGCAGATGAAACATCCTGGTCTACTGAGGTTGTTCTTTCAATGAAACCCTTGTTTTGGCTAACTAGAAGGAAATTTTTTTTTCTTCTTAAGATCCTCACAATATAGTCAAGGTGTAAAGAAGTTTGTGCTTGTTTTAAAAATATCATTTTGCAGTTGGTAGAATGAGGTTATCTCAGAAGCATAAGAACTACTGGCTCTGGCTTTTCCTCCACTGACATAAGTTCATCTTGTTTCCTCAGAAAGATTCTCTGTTAAACCATGATTTTAACTTGCAGATGAAATTCTTACCTTGGGACTGGTGTGTTGAAGCTATCTGACTTCTGAAAGGCCCCCTTTCCTCATCCTGGGTGTGACAAGCTTATTTGCTTTCTGAGAGAGACACTTAGAGCCTCTGAGTGCTCTGTCACTGAGCTGCCCAGAGCCCAAGTGAGGCCTTCCTGAAGCTGAATTTATCTATACTGTACATGAGACCTTTTACTTGTTAGAAGCATGGTTGATTAAAAACCCAAATAATTAAAAATCAAAATTAAAAAAATTGAGATTTCCATTTAACCTGGTTTTGCTCAGTGCAGAGTGTACATGTATTGCAGAATTGGTGCTTTGCATTGCAAATAATACACAAAAGTGTAAGCAGAGGAAGAAAGTGACTTTCACTTAATATTTTGAAATTCCTGTCTTACATAACTGTGGGAAGAAGGTTTAGGTGGGAGTTTGTGTTGTGAAACAAGATTTCTTCATTATGACTCAAAAAAAAAAGTCTGCATTAGTAATGAATTTCAAAGGTTATGTATGTATATGTATTTGTATATATATAGGTGTTTTTATTTTTTTTGTAAACGCGGGTGAGAGCTGATTTGCAAAGCTCCTTTTGAGAAATAGGTTTTACTGTATGGTGAAAGAGCCTGGATCATAGGGGTAGTACTGTATTACTCTGAACAGCCAGCTGCTTGATCCTGTGGATACTAAAGGAAGCTGTATTCCCCTGGGGAGAAAGGAGCTCCTTGTTATGTTGTGGACTGTTAAGTCCAGCTCAGCATCTCACAGGGTAATATATTAAATGAATTCTCGCTGCAGCTGGTGCAATGCATTTCTTTTAAGGAAACTCTTCCTGCCCCTCATGTGAAATACAGCATACTGCTGCAAAGGATTTTGATCATCTTCTACATACGATAAAAATTTCTTAACTCCCTGTATTTCTGTCTGCGGTTATGCAGTTTTATCAGCCTCATTGTTGTAGGACTGTCCATGTTCAGACCTGTCCAGTTCCTCAGAGAGATGCTTATCTCAGCCCAGATGGAGAAAGGCTTTGACCTCTGGATTAGCAGCTGCCTATCCAGTGGGGTGATGCAGCTACCTGATCCCAGCTTGCTTCAGCTGATGGGCAGTGCTGCCTGTAAGAAGGTTTGTATTTCAGCCCTAGCTAGGTGAAATGTGTCTGCTCTAAAAACTTTACTTTTTTCCCACTTCAAGAGGTTATGAAGCTACTCGCTCTAACCTTGGCCCGTGCGTAAGCCTTGTCAAGTAATTGAAGCTGTTCTAGAATGATTTATACAAGTAACTGAGGCTCCCTCATCCCTGGCACAAACCCTTATCTTGGCTGAGGTCCACAGGAATCTTTTATATGCAGAAATAATCCGTCCTGTTGGCACAGATTGAGTTCTCCAGTGTACAGAAGGGATGCTGACCTCATGGCATGACGGTGCTTCTTTGTTTGTCAAAAGAGATCACCCCTTCTCTGTTCTCTGTGTCTTGAAATGGAAAGAGCTTTTTAGCCTTCTGGTGAGGATGATATTGCCCATTTCTTCAGACAACCTGGCTTGAATTGGTGGGTGGCAAATTAAATAGGAACTAGCAGCTGGGGTGAATTTCAGGAAGTAACTTTTAATCCACAGAGATGAACACAGTCCCAAAGGAATAATTTCCTTAGGAGCAGTGGGGAGGGATCTTGCCATTCTCTCCAGTGTTTTGCTAAAAGAACTCTGTTTTTAAAAAAAAATCCAAAAAACTATTTTAGCATTTTTCTTGATACAGTTGTATTTGCCTGTTGCTCGGTGTGTGTAAATGTTCTCTTACTCAGCTAAGAAGCTGCTTTTTCATGGAAAGGCTCTCTTTTCCAGTCTCAACTAAAAGAAGCAGGAACCTGCTAGGAAAGTTGTGAGCCATACTGCTGCAGCTCCTTGCCACTGATTTTTTTCTGTCTGTGACTGCATCACCTTGCTCTAGGGTAGATTTTCATGCTATGCTGGTTGACGCACAACTCTCTGCTGTGCTTCGTGTGATGGTGTTTGCAGTTCTCTCCAAGCTCACTCCAGTGAGGCAGCAGTCGTGCTGCACAGATACGCCTCAGGGACCCTGGGGGATCAGGCTCTCGTTTCATCTTCAGCACAGGTGCTTTGGAACTGCTCTGTCCTTACTGTGGCTGCATGGCTCTGTAAGCTGAAGAAGAGCCTAGCAGTAATGAATCTATCTTTGACGTATCTGGATCCAGCCCAGGCCCAGTTGGCTGAGAGGTTTTCTGGCAAAGTTTCCTTTCCCATCCATATCCATTCTTACAAAGTGAGCTTTCCCCATTCAAATGTTTTGATCTCACTGAAATGTTTCAGTTCAATATTTCTTTTGCAATGCCATTTTCTGAAAATCAGTATGTTCCCGTGGAAAATTTGGATCATGTCTAAAATACATGCTCAACTGGAAAATAACGTTAGAAAAATGTCGACCAGCTCCTTTTCAGAGAGGTCCCATTCATTGGCCAATATCTGCAAAGCCTCCTCCTTTCTCAGATAAATTTACTTCTTTTTCTGTGTCTTGACACTTCATGGGAACTCCCAGGGGGATGTGGATGCTGCTGTGCTGTGCAACAGGGTTTTAACCCCTGTCTAGGCAGCTTGCATGGATGCAAGCCTGACCTGGGTATTCTCCAGCCATCGTTACCTCTTTTGGGAGTGGAAGAGGAGCACTGTGGACCCAGAGCTCTGTCTCCAGTGTCACTTGAGCACCCCAAAGGTTTGGAGTTTCCTCTGTCCCTCTGACTATGCATGAGTAAAAGCTAAGCAATCTGTTAAAACCCATAAATCCCTTACAATATATGTATGCAGATTATCCATGAGGTATTTGCCATTTGAAAGCTGAGCCTCTGGGCAATCAGTAGGCTACCATACAAACTGGGAACCCTAGGATACCACTGAAAGGCTTTTAATGGGGAAAAGTCGTAATCTCTTCTTGAAGAGATGTGTGTCAAGACAGAAGCAGCATGGAGGAAAGAGGGGAGAAAGACATTTGCGACTGGCCTTATGGAAAAAGATACGAAGCTGAGAAAAGAAGAAAGAAGTGGGTCCAGGACAGAAGGCTAGGGAGGAGAGGGGGAGGAGGAGGATCATTGTAGATATGTTGCGCTTAGTATTAGGAATTGCTACAGAGCATGCAGGTTGTAGTGATTTTCTAATACTGAGTAATATGTCAGAAAGGCTATTCTGGATTTAGACCAATATATACAGTTTCTTGTCTAAGCAGAACCATATGCTCAAATGAGAGATCATTTTATTTTACTAGGATGGACAGTAAGTAGAAACACATTCCAGATTTCATAAGGCTTCTTCCCCCCTTGGCAGCCACAGTGCTGCTTGTGCTTAGTCTATGGTTTTTCAACTGTTTGATAACTGTCCATTACTTTACAGGACTCGAATCCTACTATATCATAATGTCTATTGAACTGTGACTAATGACTGCGTCAGAAAGCTAGTTCACCAGGTTGCCCTGGCTGTAGCTGGTAATTGTTAGTAATAAAACAAATCTGACTGATACGCACAATATGGCAACATGCTGTACAGTAGAAGATGTAACTTTCGTGTCCTTCCTTGAGTTAAGACTTAATGTTCTGTGTTCAGAGACTGACCTCATCCAAATCCTTTCTGACAGCCTAGAAAGAAGGAAAAATAAAAGCAAACCCAAAACCCTTTGTGGAATGCGCAAGCTGGTGCTTAATACATGAGCCCTACACACAGCAGGTTGAGCAATCAAACATACATAGATATTTATACAATTTGACACTGGTAAATAGTCCAACCCCCTTCTTCTCTTGCAGACACTGATTGTTCTCATTCCAGTTCTATATTGCTCTGTCTCTGTAGTTTAGTGTCCACTGCTACTCATGCCTCAGTGCTGAACCATTCCTAGATGTTCAAGACATTTTTGGCGTGATCCAAACATGTAATGGACCCTCTGGCCATTCACCTGGCATCTCCCCAGGTAGACCGAGGACTTGGTGCTTGTCAGGTTTGCTCAGTGTCCAGGTGCAGGAAATCCCATGTCCGAGGCCATGCCGCAGGTCTGCCCTCTGTCCTTCCTGCGTGCCTCCTGCCAACCCTCTTGCAGTAACTGCTGGCCGCTGAGTGGTGATAGCCAGGGACTCTGTTTAGCTTGTTCATGGAGTCTGCTAACGTTGCTTTATGAAAGGATGGTCTACTAGGCTTGACTATCAACAAAGCAACTCTAGTGTAGCTGAAAAAATCTGCATTATATTGTAGGGTCTTGAAAGCAAAGGTCTCATCTATTGCATGTGTTGTAAAGCCCTGAGTTACCCACATAGACTTGCTAGTCTCTCACTAGCAAGAATGACAATATTAAAATGGCTTTAGAAGGATTTTTTAATTAAAAAAAGAAAAGGAAGCTAAATCATGGGCATATTTGCCTCAGTCAGGAGGACAAGCAGAACATCTACAAGAATTCTCACTGTAACATTGTGCTGAGTAAAGCACAGCTGTTGGGTACCAGCTGCTTTAGCTGTCCCCAGGAGCCTTCTCATCTCTGAATTCATTGGGATTATATTCTGGAGACATGTCTGTCTTCTGCTGATCTGCACTGAGGATGATCCTCTCTCACCTGGGTGGTGGTGCAAGTGGGATACAGAAGCCTGGTACTTGCTGACATCTAAAGGGCCTCTTTGCACACAAGCAGCGAGAGCCTATATTTTTGTGTTTTAACTTAATGATAGTTGGCTGCTGGTATCTGACAGTACACATACTCCAGAGGCAATTGCAGTCAATTTTTCAGTTTGTTACCTCAAAAAGAGGTTGTGTTAAAAAAAAAAAGACAAAAAAGCAAACAAAAACCCCACTAAAAATAAGAAGAGTGATAGAAACCAGACAAAGGGGAAAAAAATGCACACGGTGAAACCGCAACAGAACAGGATAGTACGACTTGTGGCACATGAAACATATATCCTGGGATTCCAAACCTGTCAGGTGTTCCTAGAATTACATAGTTTTATCTGCTTCAGCTTCTTTTCTGTTTTTGCTGTGCAAGTCCCAAATCACTACTTAGGGAGAGAGTGGGTTGTCCTGTAGTGATGTCTTTCCCCTCCCCTTCCTGGGCACCACAGCCATCCTGGAAGGTCATTTGTCAGTGCCCAGAAGGATGTTTCTCCCCTTTAGCAAATTGAGCCCAGTAGAATCTGTTTTTTTCTGCTCCCTGCTTGCCTTAGCCAAGCCATGAGACTTGTTTGATCCCAGATGTATTACACAACTGTGTTTGGTTTGATTGGTTTGGTTTCTTCTAAACAAAGTGTGTCTTCCTGCTGGGGAAGTAATACAATTAAAATATAGCGAGCAAGGGTTTGCAGGCTCACCTTTGCTTGGCTGATGGTGCAAAGCAGAGGGTAACTTCTCCTCTGGGTAATGGACCTCAGCTGGAGCACACAGTGGGTAGGAAGCCCTTGGACAGCCTTGGTGGAAGGAGCAGATGCTAATTCCCAGGTCTAAAATGGTTGCAATACCCAAGCATTGGTTCGTCCCGTGCTGTGCTTTATACCACAGCTTGTTGCTAGATCCCTAGCTACGTTATCCCGCTCCCTAAGCCAGGAGGTGAACTGATTGTCATTTTTTTTTTTTTTTAGCATTGCTTTCCATTTAGGTCCTACACTTCATTTCCACTCTTTGGCAAGACCTCTTTTAGCCTTGCCATGAGAAGTCCCCCGGGCCAGTGTGTCCTCCCTATGGAGGTAGATAGTCAAACTGCTGAGGAAGGGTCTGTCTCACAGAGCTTTGTTGATGAAAAACCTGGGAAGCCATTCCAGCCATGCAAAGGGCTTTGACCTTTGCAAACCCTTGCTGAACACAGACTCCTGGAGGAGCGGGACTCCCTCCAGAGGTTGGTGAGCAGGTGAGAAGATTTTGGATGGACAAGCACTTCAGAGGGAGGTCCAGAAAGAGAACTCTCTTTGGGAATCTCTTGTAGATGGTAGGTCTACATCTCTTTGTAGGTGGTAGGTCATCTTATGAAGTCTAGGAGGTCTGAAGGAAAACTATGATGCTGCCATTTCTTTGGCAACACAGTTTTGTTGAATGTGGCTGTTCCCATTTACTGTAATACTTCTAGAGAAAACTTTTCCCACTTTATGCCTTTGTCATCAGAAACAATTTTTGCACGGGTGGGCTAAAAGAACCCTGGGAAGGGATGTGTGTATATACCTACACTGTATATATAATATATATGCATATGTTAAAAAAAATTTGCCTACATGCATGGAACAATTTTACATAGTTTGAAAGAACTGCTTTTAAGGGTGTTCTGATTGCATTTATTTCAAATATCTTTTCACAATTCTAATTTCATACTAGAGGGTTGTTTGTAGTAGCTTCATTACAAATGCCTAATAAGCACTTGAAAAAAGAAGTTAAATGTTTTTGGAAAATGTGATGTGCGTTCTGTGGCGTGGATGAGTAATTGTGGCAAAGTCATAGTAGCTACTCATGAGTTTACTGCTTTTCATTTACTAAGTTTATTTCTCATTTGTGTAACTAAGTCTGTAATTTTTAGCTCAGTTTATGTAGTGATCCCATGCATGAGAGCAAATACTGTTACTGATCTGCAACAGTACCCCACTCCAAGAAAGATCTGGATCTGTGGAAAAAGCCATCCTGAATGACATGTTCTGTGGGGCCAAAGAATTCATGTGTTCAAACACAGTATTTTGTCTTTTGTTGTGGTGAGGACCTGTCTTTCATTGTGCTATTGAAACATCATCAAAGCCCGGGAATCCGAGGGACATTCCAGTGGAAACCTTTGTAAAGCTGCAGTGGAGAAACTGAAATTCAAAGCAGGTCTGTGGACTTGGCATCTTTGGTAGTAACAATACAAGATGTGCTGAAAGCCCGTCTTGAAGCAGACAGGAACCGGAGTTGCGCTGCTGTGGGGAGGAATGAGGCCGGCTCTCAGGATTTATTCATCTCTAAATAGAGGCAAATTGTACTGAAAGTTGTAGGATATTCCAGGAAGAGACTGTTTAATATTTCAGCAAAGCTCTCCAATTGGTAGGACTACTCTGTTTAAAATGGTTTCAAGGAAGATAAATATTTGCATGTATTATCTCTAAGTATGGAGATAAACAGAGTTGTTCTATACAAATATTGGTTTGACCTCAGATTATTTCAATAGTAGCAGCATGTAAGGCTGATTACATGTGTTTGAACGCAGCTGCCAGCTCTTGTGAGCATCCGAAGTTTGTCGTATGGGCTGCTGTCAATAGTATATAGCTTACCTTTCAGTTTCAGACGAGCGAGCTCAAACCTTGCTCTCGCTTCTCCATGGCAGGGAATAAGCATCCCATCTGCTCTGGAGGAGATCTTGCTGTGATCAGTATAGTCAAGGAAATCACGGCATTTTGAAAATGTAAATGTTATTAGTGTAACAGAGGAAACCCCTTGTGTGACTGCTGCGAAGCCCTGAAACAGAGCCCAGGCACCGGGCAAGGAGCAGGCGCAGACCAAGCTAAATGCAGTCCTGAAGCTGAAGCCCTTGCCTATAAGCTCTGTCTTAGACTTTTCCTTTGCTGCCAGTTGATCAGCGACTGGGTATGTATGCAAGTAAGGGGCACAGTTAGATCGTAACAGATATCAAATGTTTTTCAGCAGTGATTGTGCCCAGAGCAGGAGCAGCCAGCAACCCCGGGAAGGCAACGCAAAGAAGCCAGGGTAGTTTAATGCTCCAAAGTAACTTCCATGGCTTTTCCACAGGCTTAAGGGCATCCTTAGTGCCCTTTTGCATAGAAAATAACCAGATTGTTACTCCATTTCTAACAAACAGCTCCATGTTGTGGTCCATTACTTTAGTAAAACTGGAATAGCGAGGTTTCACAGCAGTGGTAACACTGACCAGGATACGTGGGTCACGTTTCTGGCTTCAAGATTGTTGCTAAGCAAGCAGCTTTGTGTGACAAATGCTTGCACAAATGGTAGTTAAGAAGGCAAGTTGTATGTTTTTACACAATACCGCTTGCTTTGCCACAGTGAAAGGGCAGATACTCTACAATATTTATCAAGCACAAGCTTTTGTCTGTACTTCCATGTCCCATAATTTTAATTTTTTGTAAGGAAGGAGGCGGGGAAAACAAAATGATGGTGACAGGTGATTAGCCAATATCTTAGTAAGAGCAGAATCTGTACTTGGTGGCATAAGCTGTGTTTTACTTCCACATACACCTGCTCCTTCCTTATGGGGAGGGAGAGACCAACTCTGGCGATGTTGATGCTACCCCCTTGTCAAGATACATTACATACATATTTTTTTGTGCAGCATCTGCAGCCTTAAGATCTGACACAGCATTGCACAAAGGCAATGTATTTTTAATGCTATATAAATTTGTGTATTACTGGTCTTGTGATCACGTAGCTCTTCTTGATTGCCATCTGTCGGCACTGTGTCTGTAAACCACAGCTGGTGTACACCGAGGCAGAGCATCTGTGTGGTATGGGAAGCCGCTATTACTTTCACTGTGGTGAGTCAGGTTTTTACATCAGTTCCAGCAGTTTGTACTCCTATGAAAGCTGGTGAAAATGCTGTTTGCGAAGCCATGTTGAAGCTGACATGGTGAGGGGAAAAAGGATATTGACCACCTTTCTATCTTTGGTTTTACACTGCAGTGTTTTTAATGGATGGTATTTCTAATTGACTGCAGCTGCGTAACCTGGTAGAGAAAGTGCCTGTAGCTCATCCTCTGCAGCATTTGATTCCTTCTCTGCATAACGTATTTCTGTTACTGTTAAGTGAGTCTTAAATGTAGAAAATACATTTGCAGATGTGTCTATATGAAGAGTAAACTTACACCATGTATATCAACATATGCTTCATGCGTTGCATGTAAGCGTGGAAGGGCAGGCTGAAGAGTGGTGAGAAGGCAGCGATCGCAACAGCCTGTCTGAAATGGCATATGGGAGCTGCTGCTCTGCAGTTTCATCCCAAAGGGCACATCTCTGGCAGCTGTGAGGCTGTGCAGCAGGAAAGGTGGGAGGTGGGAATGAGGGCTTCCCTCTTCCATGAGCAACTGGCTGCATCTTCACAGATTCATTGGTAATACAGAGCAAAATGAATTGTGTTTTGATGTTTTCTAACCAGGCTGCTCTCTGTTTCAACTGGCATCTTAACATTAGTGAACCCTGACCAAGAAAAGTATCTTTATTAATCCATATAGTGTCCTTAAAGGAAGGTATGGCCACCTGTGATGGAGAGTTTTAAGTACAAGAGTTGGCCTTGAAAATTATTGCTCTACCTTTTTTTTTTTTTTAAAAAAAAAAAAAAAGCTTTTTAGCTGTTGGAGAACCTGAGAGATCAATGGAAAAATTATCTAATGACATGATGTTGATCTTAAAGGGGCTTTTCTGAAACACTTAACATTGTCACTATTTGCTTTTATTGTTGTTTTTTTATTGTTGTTGGGCTTTGGGTTTTGGGTTTTTTTTGTTTGGTTGGTTATTTTTAACTTTGCTGCCCTTCTTGACCTATGAAGTAGGTACAAACTGTCAGTAAATGCTGATGGGGAAGCTGTGATGCTAAAATGTAAAAGAGCGTGTCTTGTTTCACCATTGTTAGCATCCCAGGGCATTAAGTGTATTGATTTTGGATTATTTGGCAAAAGAAAAGATGCAAAATTTTTCAAAACAATCAGTATTTTTCAGATGCAGAGTTGAAATTTGCTTTGTGGCAGTAATTGTATTGTAAGGATTTGGAGCAGAACAAGAATGGGAAAGCTAAAAAACCAACCCCTGCAGTTTCTAGAGAAGCAAAGTTTAGCAGGTCTTTCTCCCAAGTCTTGTCTTCTGAATCCAGAGCTGTCCTTGGGATCTCTGTCAGCACCTGTGTGGCACAGTCACTTTCTCTAAATCCTTTGTGGTCCCTCACAGCTGATTTTTTTCCATCTTTTTGACCTGCAGTACTGGTTAGAAGTGTCGTGCATTTTAATGCTTTCAAAATCTGAGTTAGAGGAAATATTACGAAAAACATTGTTCAAAAAGGAACGTTTCTAACTGAGCTTGTGTTTAGCTCCTTGCCAAAACCGGGCAGCCCAAACACTCGTGGTAAGCTGGTTTGCCTTTGAGTTTTGAAGTCACTGGCAGGGAATTGTTGTGAACGAGGACTGAGAGTGGATGGGTGCCCTCCCAGCTGGGCAGGGAGTTGTGTGATGGAAATGGGAGGTGGATAATTACCCCTTTCATAAGGACTCTATACTTGGATCAGAAAAATAATATAATGGAATATGGGAAGCCACGCTTAAGAAGACTGTTGACTTGCAATCTCACTACATATAAAGACCATTCTTGTTTGTTTAGCATCTAGCAGAAAACAAGGACAAGTTCTTATTTACATGCACTGTCATTTCCATTATTCATATTCTGCCCAGCCATGAGCTTTGTTACTGTTTTTCAAAGTAAAAAATCCAGGTCAGTATTAAATGCAGCAAGGTTTAGTGTTTGACATCAAATGAATGGTAGTGCTGGTAAGAGTTTACAGTTCATAGTTTTTCCCGTTCAAACATTGATCCATCACGTATCATTAGCTCTTACCATAGCTGTTGTATCAGAGTGTTACATTTGCTTAAAAAAGTAAGTTTAATCAGAAGAACAGTCCAAAAAAAAAGCCCCTCATCAGATAAAAAACTACTCTCAGAAATGTTGACTGAATGCAAACAAGCTTTCTGGTTCATTTCATGGGCTGTACAGGGAGGCACGGCGTCTCTGAGGGCTAATGATGGATTGGAGGAATTTTTCTACTCCAAGACTTCTTTAATTCCAGTTTGTGTATACAATTTTATATATGGCCTCTTGGAAAGACATAAGATTGGTAAGAAGTGATAGTAGTAGTGAGTATAAATTTCATTTTGGGACTTCTGTACCAGAGTACCTTTTTAATACAGATGTAATCATCAAGAGAGGATATTCCTCTTTCTTACCTGTTTCCTCTTATCCTTGTTGGGTTCCTTCTGATTTTCTTCCATGTACTGGGTTATCTGCTCTGCTGATTCTCATTCTTTGCCACTCATACAGTAGGGAACAATATACAGCAGTCTGCCATTTCTAAGTCAACTAGTGTAATTTACTTCTAATTCAGTCTTACTAGCATTAATATCTATTTTTTTTAATAGTCTTTTCCCACTACTTTCTAAATAGAACTTGAGGTTACTGTGCTAGAAGGTGGATGTGCTGTCCCAGCTCACGATGCCCATGTAGTTGGGAAGTGTGCTTTATCACTTTATTTCTACCTGTAGCAGTAAGTATGGTCATAAATGTTTTCTCTCTTTATATCATAAATGCTTCAGTGCAGGTACCTGTGTCTTATTCTGCACTTTTACAGTGCTCAGTATGTAAGGTAGTTAGGCTCCTTAAATGTTTGAAAGCTACTTGCAAATATAATGTAATCTTTTAAAACTCAGGGGACTGAGGTATGCCAGAAATTTAATTTATTGAGATTTTACACAGGAAGTTAGAAAAAAGCTGAACTAACCTACCATTTACCTGGTGTAAAATCAAGGTTCTTTAGGACTTCAGACAGTTTTTCTTTTCCCTCTCCAAACTATAAGTTCTTTGGATGCAAATCATGTATTATGTACATTTAGCCTTTTAACTTTATGGCTTGAAGTGATTGAAATCAGTGTGCCTCTTAGTACCTATGAATGTATGTTTTTACCCTTAATTCTAATACATGTCAGGTGGAGCATTGAGTAATTTGTCATAGTGCGCTGTGTGCGATACATAAATAATGTAGGCTCTCACGTACTGGTATCTTCCCTGAACTGTCTGGAACAACTTGGTGATGCTTGATGGCAGCCTCCAAACGAGACCATTGAGGACTGATACAGTAGAAGCTATAAAATCATGCAGCGCAGGGAATATAACAAGGGAAAGATAGTTTCTTTGTCTGGCAATATAAGAATAGAGGGCAATCAAAATAATAGATTAAAACAATTGGAAATGTAATTGTGCACACAACGTACAGTCACAGTGTGGGGTTCACTGCCACGAGGTATTGTGGATGCCTAGTATTTACGCGGGCTTCGAGTCGGCATACTCGAGCGAGGCTGGTCAGTCGGGTGTACTGAATGTGCAGCCCCGAAGCTACACGCTTCTGGAAGCAGCAAGGGTAAGTCAGCACAGCGCTGCTGGGTGTAGCGTGCCCTGCCCTGTTCTTACACTCGCCCTTATAGGTGCTGCCATAGTGAATACCTGGCTGAAGGAGGTGAGCTGCCGAGGGAGATGATCCTCGGTCAGGCCTGGTGTTCTCACATTCATCTGCTGCAAATGAGCCTGTTTTACTAATTTATTCTTCCTGAATTTCTAAGGGCCAACAGACCAGTGATGTAAAATTCATAAGTAGGGCTTTTTGTTAAAGTACAAATATATGGCAGAATTTATTATTAAGCCACACCTCTGCCTCTTGCCCTCAAACTTTGCTGTTACTAATAATCAGGTGTTTGGTTTTAACACAAAATGTAACCCTATAAACATTAGTACAAGCCTATATACCTATTTCCCTTTCAGAGCTGATTTTTGAGCATTTACAATGTGTTAATGGGGGCACAGATTTGTGGGGAATCTCCAGGATCTGATGGAAAGGCAGTTGTGTCAAGAAAACATAAAGTAGTTTAAAACTTACCTCAGAATACATCACAAAGCTGTCAGTCTGAGTTTTTGACAGCTAGCACTGTTTTGGCCATGCATTTAAGAGCAGAACACCTAAACTTGCTAGGTAGGCATCTCTAGCCTTTTTTCCAGCTGGAGTGTGTTTTTAGGGTTCAGGAGTCACAGCAAACACCTTTTGTTCCTCTGAATTTTCAGTTCTGTCTTCAGCTTTTATGTGCTGATTCCCTTAGTTTTTGGAGAGAAAGGTTCTGTAACCTGTGGAGTTAGCTTGGTTGTAATAATACTGTCTGTCCAGCTTCAGAAACAGCTCTGGGAATGTCTAAAAATAGCCATGTCTTAGTCCATGAAATATCTGGCCTGTTCTAGCTTGGTTTCCTTTAGAATATCTGCTGGGATGGGATGTACTGACTGTATCAGTCAATGTCCACATGACTTTATTCTGGTTTTAGGGCAAACCAGGGGAAATGCTACATGGAGCGCATGAGGATTACACAAGGCACTCTGCAGAAATAAAAAGAAAATGCTCGACTGTGGATTGGATTGTAAGGTTTATGGGTCTAAGAGATGTATGTGCTAGTGGCTGTGATAAAAGAGTAAGAGCAGAGGAGGTGCTGCCGGAGGCTACAGCACCCGGGGAGGGAATCCCAGCTCCCCTCCTGCACAGCTCTTATCTTCAGACTGCAGTTTTAATAGATTTCCATTCAGGTTCGGTGTCAAGGCTGGCATGCTAAGGTAGGTAGGTTGTGGCAATATAGCCTCTGTATGAAATACATGGCAGACTGGTGTGGGTTCTACTGCTATTCTTATTTCCAGTCAGCACCAGTTGTGGGGTTGCAGTCGACAGCATATTGCAGAGTTGGTTCAACTGGGGTCTTTACAGAGCTCAGTGAACACCCAGTAAGCTTTAAAACTGCAGAGTTTCAAAAGCAGAGTGAGATGTGTCACCCCCCAGGTAAAATACCTACTCATATAACACCCTGAAAGAGATCACCCCCAAGTACTTGAAACTGGGGCTGTAACCCAGTGTCTGCAGACAGAAGGGGCTAAATTTGGTCGAGTCAGCACTCGAGTTAACCCCTGGGGAATCAAAATCTGCCCAGAATTAATTCAGCTTAAGTTTTTTTCCCCTAGATTTTTATAGTAATACCAGCAGAACGTTGCAGCATTTGGACAGTCATAAAACAGAAATGCTACAGCTTGAAAAATACTTTAGCCTGCTACTGAGATTAAAGCAAGCCCTAGATAGCTATATAACTGTCAGACAAATCAAAGTGTGGCACGGTGTGCTGCAAGGGAAGATATACTGTGGCTGTTTAACAAACTCCAAATAGTGCCTCACAGTTTCCAGTGTGGTTGCACAGGACCTTTCAGGAGGGAAGACTGATAATGAGCAGATGTCCAAGAGCCATGAAGATGTCCTGTCCAGTGAGCTCCTCGCTGACCCGGTGTATCACTCTCTGCAGGGATCCGCAGGCTTGTCTCTTCACTTCAGCAATAAAGACAGGAAAAACACTGAGGTGCAAATGAGAAATATAAACTGAGAGCATTATTGATTGGGAAAACGCAGTCCCCATGCTGCATGAGTCATGTAATCCACAATGCTTTTCAAGCTTAATTTGAGAGAAGCAGAGGTGCATGGAGGATGGTTTCAATTTCCAAGCAGTGCTTTTTGACCACTCATGCTTTTGAAAAGTAAAAATAATATCTTGGCTCTGAAATTACTGCAAAGCAGAGGTATTCTGCTTCTGGCTCATTGCCTGCTCACCCTCTTGAAGCAGAGCTTATGTATTGTGATGGAAACATAACAGCTTACTCTGCCAAGGAACAGGTCATTCCTACTGGAGTCTGTGAATGAGGAGTTATTGCTGCAAGTAGAAAAGTTGAACCAAATGGGATCAAAGAGATTGAATTCTGGATACATTTGCAATTTGGGGTTACACCTGAATTTTATTTTGAATAGGAAAAAGCTTTTGACTCACTTTGGGGTTCGTGTCCTGATGAAAGCATCTTGAAAATGCTAATTGAAAAAGAGATTAAGCCTGATTTTAAGGCCAAATGCACTTCTTTGGAGGTTCTTTGCTAGTGTTCTAACCATGAACCTGTATACTCTGAGCATGTTCTCACACAAGCCTTCCCTTCCACTTGTGTAAAACTTTGACGTTAATAAATTCGTTCCCAATTTATTCTCATAGAAATAAGGCTGCACTGAAGTTCACAAACCAGATTTCATCTCAGATATGGCCCCAGAATACTGTAACAATAGTTTAGAAAATTGCTACATTTACTGTAGTTCTTTTAAGGTCTTGGTCAAATTCTAGATTGGGGAAACTTATATCCTTACTTTTCATTTTCATACAAATATTTCTATCTTCATTTTCATACAAGTAGGTTGTATCAGGGAGCCACAAGATGCATGCTGTCTTGGGACACAGGGGCAGGTTGCACATCGCATATTTAAATGTTATGCTTAAGAAGACAGCTGGAGAGCCTAGGTTACTAAATTTTGCACAGTTCAAAATGTTCTCTAAAAGGTTGCGAGCGTCCCTTTCAGAAGATGGACAAGCCTAGTGGAAGTCATCAGATGGTGGAGCATCTACGGTACCAGGGAGGAAGTTGCTCCAGCAGTTTATTAGTGGAAGCAATGATTATAACAATGGTTATTTTCTGACTATTCACATTTATTTGTGAAGTATGGATCAAATTGGCTCCTGATGGAAGTCAGCTGGCTTTTTTGGAGATATAGCTACATACAGAGACATGGTGTACTCTGATTCACAGGTCCAAGAGAGTACATTGGACTTTCTGTACCTGTGAATGCTTTACATTCTTTAGCGCCAGTATATGAGAAATATTGGAAATTAGCACTGTACTACTTTCCCTACTGTGAGACTGCCTAAATATCAACTCTGTTATATATTATAGAAAATGAATCAGTTGATACTGGATTAAGTTATGCATCTTATAAACAACCTTTTAATCACAATTACAGTTTTAATGTTTTTT
>VZTV01027132.1:747-22666 GCA_013400875.1 Anhinga rufa
AGCAGCACCCACGGGGGACAACGGCCCCTGTGTCCCCAGGGTGACGGCCATGGTGGGTGGGGATGGCCTGGCAGCAGGGACTGAAGGGTAGGTGCTCACCCCTGAGACCCCCCCTCAAGTGCCCAGGGATCCCCAAAGCAGGGATCTGGCCCCACGGGGGGACCCACTCCAGGTGCAGCCGCCACCCAAGACATGGGTGTCCCCCCATGTTCTACCCGCCAGCAATGCAGCCGCCACATTAAGGACCCGTTTTTGGGGGGGGTGTGGGGGGGATTGACCCCAAAGACACGGGGCAGGGCTTCCAAACCGCCCCCATCTCCAGCCGGCCGCGAGCCCTGCGTACCGCGCGCTGCCACGGGGACACCCACGGGGCGAGCGTGTCAGCGGCACACCGGGGTGCACCAGGCGAGCAGCTTCACCCTGAGGGGCTTTGCACAGTCAGGACAGCGTGAGAGGACGGGGGAGACCCCCCCTTGCCACCCCCAAACCTCATCCCCACCTCTTCAGTACTCCATTGCAGCGTTCGCTCCCAGCCCAGGCCAGGAATCTGCCTCGTTAATTAAGCTCATTAATTCTGGCTCGTGAGGTGGGGCCGAACATGGTGCTGGGGGGTGGGTGCAGCGGGGCCTCGGTGGGGCCACGCACCCACCCCCAAACCCACTGTGGGGTGAAAAGGGGAGACCCAGACGCAGCTGTAAGCGCCAAGGCCCGCCCGGAGCTCCCCGGACCCCAGCCATCCCCAGCCGGGTCCCCACATCCCACCCCTGTCCCGTCACCCCCCCGGATGAGCCCCACCAGAAGAGGAGGCTGGTTTGGGGTCCCACAGCAGCCCCATCGCCCGCAGCTTGGGGACACGAGCAGGGTGGTGGCAGGGCCACGCTCTGGGCAGGCTGGGGACATAATTCCTGCCTGGAATTGGCCCTGGTTCGGCCTCGGCATCACCCCGGCACCCCACAAAAGCACCCCCCCAGGAAGCGGCTGCAGGGAAGCCCCAGCCGAGCCAGCGCAGCCCCCAGCCTGGCAACCCCAGCTCATGCATATTCAACAGGCTGCACAGCCACCACTGGATATTCAGCAGAGCCAGCTGCTAATAACGAACCACTTAATTGCAAATAACACCAGGCCCAGCCCATGGCTCTGGCCGCTGCCCCACGGGTGCTGCCGAACCCGGTGCGTGGGGCTGCGGGGAGGGAACGGGGCCAGCGCAGGAGCCCCCAAACCAGCCCTGTGCCCACGGCGGGGCTGCGGCAGCAGGATTGACCTCCCGTGGCCACGGAGCTGGCGCCCCGGGATGGGCCGCGGTGGTCTGGAGGACGGAGGGAGCCCCGGGGAACGAGGGGGACGCAGCCACGTCCTCGCCGGCTCGCCCCTTCGGGCGTTCCCACCTCGCCACCTCTGCCCCGGCACAAGGGTGCCGCCGGCACGCGGGCGCCGGGACGGGGCCGTCGCCGGTGGCGCTGGGCAGAGGGAAGCGGGTGGCCGAGCAGTGCTGGCCCCCGGCCCCGCTGGGACGCGGCGCACGAGCCCGCGACACCCGCCTTGGCAGGCACCCGTGCAGCTGCCACGGCCCCAGCGGTGCCAGGCACAGCTGGAGCACAGCTGGCTCCGGGGTGCCCCCGAGGAGGCTGGTCCCTCCCGGTGCTGCCGCGGTGGCTGCTCTCAGGGGATCCAAGACACCCATCTGTCCCCCCCACCAGGCAGCTCAGCCCGGCACAGAGCCAGCGCCGGCCCCAAGCCCTGCTGGGGTGCACCCATGGGTGCCTGCTCCCTCCAGGCTGGCCTGGACCCACCCACAACGCCACGGTGTCCCCGAGGGTGGGGAAAGCCAGCACCCCACATCCACGCCAGTGTCGGGGACCAGCCCGGGGGCACGTGGCACGGCCCCGGTTGAGGCGGGATGGATCCAGGCCGTTGCCTTCCCTCGTCCTCGGTGGCCACGTGCGAAGGCGCTCCCGTGCCGGTCCCGCCAGAGCCATCCGTCACCCACGTGTCCCCGACCACCGCGCTGGCACAGGGCGAGGTCCCCAGCACCCCTCAGCTCAGCGCAGGGGTGTCCGGGGAGGGGACACACCACCGTCCCCGCACCGGGGTGACCACGGTCACCCCTGGACCCCCGAGGCCGGGAGGGTGGTGGGACACCGAGGCGAAGCCCGGCACCCACCCAGGGCTTGGGAAGGATCCCCGCACCCGAGCGCCGCCCGCAAGCACCCGGAACCCCCAAACACATCCCTCGGTGGGTGCTTCGGGGCGCCCGGTGTCCCCCGGGTTTCCCTGGGGTCCCCATCCTGGGGACATCCCCACCGGCCCCGGTGCCAAACGGGCATCCCCGGGGGAAGCGGAGGGCACCGCCCGGTCCCCCTCGAACCGACCCCCCCCNCGGGACCCCTCACCGGGGCGGCCCCGGGGATGGAGGTTTGGGGGCAGCCGGACACCGGGACCCCTCACCGGGGCGGCCCCGGGGATGGAGGTTTGGGGGCAGCCGGACACCGGGACCCCTCACCGGGGCGGCCCCGGGGATGGAGGTTTGGGGGCAGCCGGACACCGGGACCCCTCACCGGGGCGGCCCCGGGGATGGAGGTTTGGGGGCAGCCGGACACCGGGACCCCTCACCGGGGCGGCCCCGGGGATGGAGGTTTGGGGGCAGCCGGACACCGGGACCCCTCACCGGGGCGGCCCCGGGGATGGAGGTTTGGGGGCAGCCGGACACCGGGACCCCTCACCGGGGCGGCCCCGGGGATGGAGGTTTGGGGGCAGCCGGACACCGGGACCCCTCACCGGGGCGGCCCCGGGGATGGAGGTTTGGGGGCAGCCGGACACCGGGACCCCTCACCGGGGCGGCCCCGGGGATGGAGGTTTGGGGGCAGCCGGACACCGGGACCCCTCACCGGGGCGGCCCCGGGGGTGGAGGTTTGGGGGCAGCCGGACACCGGGACCCCTCACCGGGGCGGCCCCGGGGGTGGAGGTTTGGGGGCAGCCGGACACCGGGACCCCTCACCGGGGCGGCCCCGGGGGTGGAGGTTTGGGGGCAGCCGGACACCGGGACCCCTCACCGGGGCGGCCCCGGGGGTGGAGGTTTGGGGGCAGCCGGACACCGGGACCCCTCACCGGGGCGGCCCCGGGGGTGGAGGTTTGGGGGCAGCCGGACACCGGGACCCCTCACCGGGGCGGCCCCGGGGGTGGAGGTTTGGGGGCAGCCGGACACCGGGACCCCTCACCGGGGCGGCCCCGGGGGTGGAGGTTTGGGGGCAGCCGGACACCGGGACCCCTCACCGGGGCGGCCCCGGGGGTGGAGGTTTGGGGGCAGCCGGACACCGGGACCCCTCACCGGGGCGGCCCCGGGGGTGGAGGTTTGGGGGCAGCCGGACACCGGGACCCCTCACCGGGGCGGCCCCGGGGGTGGAGGTTTGGGGGCAGCCGGACACCGGGACCCCTCACCGGGGCGGCCCCGGGGGTGGAGGTTTGGGGGCAGCCGGACACCGGGACCCCTCACCGGGGCGGCCCCGGGGATGGAGGTTTGGGGGGCAGCCGGACACCGGGACCCCTCACCGGGGCGGCCCCGGGGGTGGAGGTTTGGGGGCAGCCGGACACCGGGACCCCTCACCGGGGCGGCCCCGGGGATGGAGGTTTGGGGGCAGCCGGACACCGGGACCCCTCACCGGGGCGGCCCCGGGGTCCCTGGGGAGGGAGGTTTGGGGGGCAGCCGGGATGCCCGGGTCCAGCTGCCACCAGTGCTCCATACCCAAGTCCCAACCCTCACATCCCGCCCCCCCAGGGACAGAGCCTTCCCGGTCCCCCCCCAAAAAAACTGTCCCACGGGGACGCAGCGATGGGTCCCCAAGGTGGGGGCAGCTCTCTGGGACTCGGGGGTGGGGGGGCAAGAGGGGCCGGTATCCCTGTGCGCAACGCCCTCGCTCCAGCAGCCTCAGGGGGCCATGAACCCCAGGTTGGGGTGCGCAGCCCCCCCCCACCCCGCAAAGGCCACTCGTTTCCATGGAAAGCGGCAAGGATTTGGGGTGGGAGACGGCTTCGATACAGTCGGTTTATCGTACAGTAACTGCAACGGCACCGGGACCGGGGCTGAGCCTCGCGTGCGGCCCCAGCCCTGTCCCAACCTCCCCATGTCCCCTCCGCCACCTGGGACGGGCTCTGTCGTGAGCTGGGGGGGATCCCCCCCAAGGGGCAGGGGGGCTCCCGCCACCACCCACCTCTGTGGGGACGAAGGAGGAGGTTTAACACCCACCACCGTGCCCCCCCAGGTCGTGTCCTGGCCTGGCACGGGGACACCGGCTCCGTGGCGGCCGGGGAGGGGGCTGGATCTGGGTCCCTCCGGTCCCCGCAGGCAGCGGGACGGGGCTCGTGGTGTTGCCGTGCCGAGGGCACGTCCAGTGCTTCACTAAGGGGGCTCTCGGGGAGCGTTGTAGCACCACGGGGAGGGGGGGCTAGCTTGAACCCCCTCCCTACAGTCTGGGGCGCCCTGCCCCAGCTTCCCCCCCCACACCCGGGGAGCCGGCAGTATAAATAAGGGGGGGCTCGTGCAGGCAGGAGGGGATGGCACTGCGGCGGTGCCGAGTCCTGAGTATGCCAGAGCAGGCCCTGGGTCGCTGTCCCTGGCGCGGGGAGCGGCAGAGGGAGCGGAGACCCCCCCCCCCAAAGCCGTCCCTCCCCGCGCGCTGTCCGGGGCCGCGTTCAGCCCATGAAGCAGACGGGGCCCAGCTCAAAGCCGAATTTCTGGTTGGCGTCTCCAAAATCAACGACGGCCACGTCCGTCAGGGGTAGCCGCTCGACGCGGGACGAGATCACCTCCAACACCGTCCGCTCCTGGCCACGGCGTCCCTGAGGGAAGGCGGCAAACGTGGCGTACGGGGCACCCGGGTGCCCCGTACGCAGGCTGGGATGAGCGATGCGAGGATGTAGGAGGTGGGGACGGAGACGCGGGTGTCCTCGCGGGTTGGGGACTCACCTGGCAGCCGTCGTGGAGGGCACGGATGGGGGCGGCCGGGTGGTTGTGCCCCAGCTCCTCTTCGTTGGCCCCGCGGAAGCGCAGGGCACGGGCAAAGGTGCCGGCGTGGGCGTCGTACCAGGCGACGGCGTGCTGGCAGTTCAGCGTGAAGTTCTGGCGGGCGCCGGCGCTCAGGAGACGCAGGAAGGTGAGTTGGGTCACAGGCACGGCGTTCCCGTCCGCGTCCACGTAGGAGAACTGGGTGGAGGGGACAGCACTGGGGCTGAGGCGCAGGCACCCATCTGCACCCACCTTGCCCGGGGACCGGGGCGACGCCACGCAGGGGGTCCCCACCCCAGGTCGGAGCACGAGGAGCTCCCCCGCTCGCACCTTCTTGCCCCTTTTGAAGGTGCTGTACCACGTCCCCGGTTTCTCCCTGTTCCAGGCGGCCAGTCGGACCTGGGGGTGACAGAGATGGTGTCGAGGGGGGTGAAGCCTCTCCAACACCTCGCCCCACGGAGCATGGGGAAAAGCGAGCCCCAAACTGCCCCCATCACCTCCCCAGTGGGAGGGCTGCTGGGGAGGGGGGGGTTGGACACCCCGATCCTCTCTGCCCTTGCTCAAACTCACAGCCTCAAACTTCTTATCGGGGAAAAGACAGGTCTCGCCGCCGGCTGTGAAGTTACAGAAAACCCGGAAGGCGTCTCGGGAGCAGCCCTGGTTGGGGTCAATCCAGTACTCGCCTGGGAAGGAGGGTGGGAAGGACAGACGGATAGATGGCTGGGCTCCCCGCTGGCTCTGGCCGAGCCTTGGCCCCCTCCCCAGGAACACGCCGCACAGGCACTGCCTGCCATGATGCAAAGTGTCCCCTTTTGGTGTCCCCTCTCCCTCAAACTGGCCCCCCAAAACCTCACCGTCTTGGAGGTGCGGGTGGCAAAGCTGCAGCTCCCTGCAGACCCTCGCGGGGCTCTCGGGGGTGCCCAGGGGCCGTCTCAGCTGCTCCACCTCGGTGCGCAGGGAGCTGAGCGACGCGTACACTTCCTCCAGCCCCTCGTAATCCGGGGGGTGTCCCTGCTCCCCTGGAGCCCCTTCGGTTGCCCGTCGGTGCCTCCTGCTCCGGCTCGAGGGCAGCGGCTCGAGCAGCTCAGCTGGGCGGCCCTGGGACAGTGAGAGCAGCAGATGTGGGGGCCAGGCAGCAGGACGAGGGGGTCTGGGGACACCGGAGCCCTCCCAGGAGGGGACAGAGGTGAAATGGCGTCTGTCCAAAGCATCCCGTACTCACCGGTGGTCCTGGGGGGCCGGGCGGGCCTGTGTCACCTCGGGGACCCAGAGCACCCTGCAAAAGAAGAGGACTCAGCACTGCAGCACTTGCTCCCTGCAATGGGCCCCGGGTTCTCCCCTGGGAGCACATTAGGAGCTGCCCCCTCCATCCCCATCCCTCCCCGGCACTCACCGGTGAGCCTTTGGAGCCCTTCTGGCCCAAGGGTCCCTGCGAGGAGGAGAAGAGAGGAGAGGGGTACTGGCCGGGCACGCGGTGATCCCATGGCAGCTGCCCCCCACGACCCCTCCCTGGGGCTTGGGCTCCCCCCTGCCCCTCTCACCCTCCTGGGGATGAAGCCCGCAGGGGTCTGCGGGGGAGTTAAGGGCAGGCAGGAGACCCTTGGTGAACCCACACCGCGCAGGCAGATACTCACTGAGAGCCCGGGGGGTCCGGGGGGCCCAGTGGGGCCGGTGGGTCCAGCCAGACCCTGTGGGGAGAGAGAGCATCATCCCCGTGCTCGAGGGGGCTGCACCCCATCAGCCTCTGTACCTCGTCTCCCCCCACATTCACCCAGCCCTTGAGCTCAGGGGAGACACCAAATACTCACAGGGTCTCCTTTGGGTCCCGGGGGGCCCTGGATGCCTGGGAGCCCCTGGTCTCCTTTCTCCCCCATCTCTCCTGGTGGTCCAATGAGCCCAATCAGTCCAGCGTGGCCCTGGGGGCAAAGGGCAGCGTCAGGCAGCCCCCTCCCCAGGACCAGGGGGGCTCGGGGATGAGTCCAGGGTGAGGGACCCCAGCTCCTGCACGACCGTCGCCTCATCTCACCTTATCTCCCTTGTGGCCGGGGTCTCCCTTGAGGCCAGGCAAACCCACGGGACCCTGCAAGAGGCCAAGAGGGTGTCACACACCCTGGACCGTGCTCAGCTCGGATCACCCATGCCCAGGGCTTGCCCACCCTGACTTACCATGGGGCCGGGTGGTCCCACTTGTCCTGGAGCCCCCAGCAAGCCTTGCTCACCCTGGAAGAGAGTCATTGTGGGAGAGGGGCCGGAGGCTGAGCCCCTCCAAACACCCCTCCAAGCTGCGACCCCTCAGGCAGCAGCCATCGTGCCTGAGCAGACATCCCCAGCCCCAGCTGGCTTCGGGGACACGGGCAGCCCTGCATTGGCACGGGAATGTCCTCCCCGCAGCCCCCGACTCACAGCAGGGCCGGGGATCCCACGCAGTCCTTCAGAGCCCGGCCGTCCCGGCGGCCCCTGTGGCCCCACGGGGCCCATCTTCCCGGGTGGCCCCTCTGTGCCAGGCTGTCCCTGGAGACAGAAGGACAGACAGAGCTGAGGCTGGCACCCCTCAGGACCCAGTCCCACCTCTCCAGGGGTGGGTCTGGTCCTACCCAAGGCTGGTGGAGGCTTCTGGAGGGCAGTGGGTTTGGGGAGCCCCAGGGTGTATCGGCCACCGCTCACCTTGGCACCCTTCTCACCCTGACGGCCCTCGCGCCCCATCGGTCCCACGGGTCCCTGTACAAGGGGACAGAGACACCAGGAGCTGTGCGCTGGCCCAGGCCAGCCCCGCTCGCAGTCCCGCTTCACCCCATGCTATCCCTCCCCATCTCACCTTCACCCTTCCCCTACTCACCCTCCGTCCGGGGGGACCCGGGGGACCCGGCTCCCCCGATGCGCCTGGAGGACCCTGAAACGAACCCAGTGGGAGTTTGGGGTGAGGGGAGAGTCCCACAACCAGGACTGGGGCAAGTGCGGAGGGTGAGGGATGTGTAAGAGCCCCAGGAAGCAGCACAGCTCGGCTAGATCCCCTTGAGCCCCCCAGCCCACTGGGTGGTCCCACTGGGAATGCGACCCCCACTTTTGCAGCCGTGATACCCCCAGCTGCCCCACTCACCGGCAGACCAGGGTCCCCGCTGTCACCCTTCTCTCCAGCAGCTCCGTCCAGACCCTGTGACACAGGGGAGGGTGAGCACTCACCTAGATGAGCCCCCCCAGTCCACCCCCGGGCTGTCGGTACACTGGGAAGCACCAGCAAGGCGGAGCAGGGAGAGAACCGTGGTGTCCTGGCACCTCCCAACCCCATCACCACCCCAGGGTGACAGCAGCGAGGCAGCGGGTGACACCAGAGTGCCACGGGGGACATGGGGGCTGGCTCCAGCCCTGGGGAAGCCCCACGGTGTGGGGCTGCTTCTGCTCTTCAGCCCCTCTAAGGGCTGAGCGGGGGCTACTCACCGGCACGCCGGGGTCTCCGGGGGGACCAGGATCACCAGGAAAGCCGATGGGACCCTGCAGAGAGAAGGGGACATGGGTGTGGGACTGGGAGGGAGCCCCAGACCTTCTGCGTGCTGGGGAAGCAGAGGCAGGGACAGGGGTTAGTGCCCGCAGGGCTATCGGAGGGAGGGATGCGGGGGCTCGGGGCAGCATCCCCCTGCCTCTCCATGCTCGTTCCTCCCCTTACCACGTTGCCTTTGGATCCATCCTCTCCTGGTGGGCCCTTCTTGCCAGGGGGTCCAGCTGCTCCCGACTGCCCCGCGTCTCCCTTCTCCCCCACATCTCCTTTCACACCCTGCAGAGGGGAAGGGGGGGCCCCGTTAGAGCAGAGCAGGCGCAGTTGGGGCAGTAAAATATTCACCACGAGCTCTGCCTGTATTTTCTGTAGCCAGCAAGAGCAGGATCTGGTTCCTGCTCTCCTTGTCTTGCCCTGCCACAAGACATCTCGTTCCCCTCTGCGATACTCACTGGTGGTCCGGGTTCCCCCGGGGCTCCAGGATCTCCCGCTTCGCCTGGCTCACCCTGGGCGAGAGAAAAGCAGCGGGGTGGATGCAGCCCCAGCACCCAGACTGAGACCCATGCCACCCTCCCGAACACAGGCTTACCTTTTCTCCCACGGCACCCGGCTGTCCCACGCCACCCGGCATTCCCTGGGGTCCCTAAAGGCAAGAGGATGAGGGGAACCCACGGTGGGGGCAGCCCCTGCATCCAGCATCCCCCACCGAGCCCCCAAGGGCCATACTCACCTCGGCACCGCTGGGTCCCTGTGGCCCACGGGGTCCTGGTGCGCCAGGGGGGCCCTGTGGGGAGTACAAGGGGGGGTCAGACTGCAAAGGGCTGCTGAGCCGTGCAGCTCCCACGGGAGAGGGAGATGTGGGAAGCTGGAGACAGGACAGAAAGAGGCGAAGGGAGAGCAGTGGGTGCGTGGGGGTTTCCTTACCATGGGGCCAACATCTCCGTTCTCACCCTTCTCACCCGGTGGGCCTGGCATGCCCTGCGGGGAGCATGGGTTAGCCTGGGGGGTCTGGAAGCCCCTTGGGCAAGGCAGAGGGTGCCCTGGCCCAGGTAGGCTGCGCAGAGCCCGGAGCTGTGTGTCCCTCCTGTCCTGGCAGACGCAAACCCACCCCCTCTGCTCCTTACCTGCAGGCCAGGGGGGCCACTTAGGCCAAGGTGACCCCGCGATCCCTCATCTCCTTTCTGCCCAAACATCCCCTGCTGCCCGCGGCGCCCCGGCTCCCCGTCCGCTCCCTGCAAAGGGAGAGGTTGGGATCAGCACCGCCTGCCCCACAGAAACCCCAATGTGTAGGGTAGAAGGGGAAGGAAGGGAGCCAAGAGGGGAGGTGGGAATAAATGGGGTGGGAAGGGTGCTCAGCAGCTACTCACTGCGGGGCCAGGGTGCCCGATGGGTCCCTGGATTCCTGTCGGTCCTGGGGGGCCCTGTGGGGCAGGAGCACCCACATAGGGTTAGGGCAGCTCCCAAACATCTCCCACCTCACTGCTCCCATCTCGCCCCGCTCCTGGAGCTGCTCTGCCCCTTGGAGAACCCGCTCCGGGCAGAGCAGCCCCTTGGCACTCACCGCCTCGCCCTTGTCACCTTTGCTGCCCTTCTGTCCGGGAAGCCCCATCTCGCCCTGCCACAAAGGGAAGCCGGTGAGAGCCCGCAGCCGGTGAGGGATGGCGCGGAGGGAGTGCTGGCAGCCAGGGAAAGCTGCCATGGCTGGGGAGCCACGGCCAAGGAAATCCCAGCACCGGGGAAACCTGCCACCACCTGGGAAGCAGTGCCAAGGAAGCCTGCCAGGGCCAACAGCCCGCTGCTGCCCAGGGAATCCCTGCTCCTGGGAAGCCATAGGGGAAACCTGCCCCATCCCGGAGATCCCCCAGCCCTGGGGTGTGCCCTCTGCGAGGGGACTTGTCCCCAACGCCCGTCCTGGGGTATGCTCCCTGTGCTGTCGGTAGCAAAGGAGCCATTGCTGGAGGTGCTGACTTGTGTCCCCCTAACTTACCTTGTCCCCATCTTCTCCAGTGGGGCCGGGGGGTCCACCTGGGCCTGGCAGCCCCACGGGGCCCTGGATCCCATCATTCCCGGCCGGACCCATGGGACCTCGCTCACCCTGCGGGCATGAAGGGGAAGAGCTGAGAGCAGGGCTGGCTGGGACCCATGGGAGACACAGCTCGTCCCAGCGCTGCCTCACACCTCCTGCCTCACCCCACACACCCTCTCGGACCTACCGGGGAGCCCTTCTCGCCAACAGGACCGGGGGGGCCCTGTGCACCCCCCCGGCCTGGCAGTCCAATGCCTCCAGCAGCCCCTGTGGGGCCTCGCTCTCCGGGGGAGCCCTGGGGAGAAAAGAGAGGTGGGCTAGAGGGAAGAAGGCCCTGGCAGTCTTCCTCCTCTCCAAAAAAACTAGAATTTTAAGCAGGGTGGCAAAATAGCTCCCCAGGGAGTATATATTTTCCAAGGGAAACCCCAAAACTCTGAATAACTCCTCAAATGTCACAATGCTTTGTACTCACAATGGGTCCAGGGGGACCAGGAGGACCTTCCCCACCCTTCAAGCCAGGTGGACCCTGTAGGAGGGCAAAGAAGGTCATTAGAAAGGACCCTACTCCCCTCTCCCGGGACTGTAACAGGCTGTGTCCAAGCCTGGGACAGCACTGACCGTCTCTCCGGGTGCCCCCCGTGTGCCAGGAAAGCCGTGGATGCCAGGGGGGCCGCTCTTACCGGGGATGCCAGCGGGGCCAGGATCACCCTGCAAGGAGTAGCAGAGAGCTTTACTTCGTCCCCACCAAGCCAGGGAGAGCCCTTGTGCCCTGCAGAGCTCAGAGGGGACCCAGCTCCACTTGGCTCAGGCTTGTGGTGGTCCGGGTGAGCAGTCGGACCCCCGGCACGGCTCCTACCTTGGCTCCTTCTCGGCCAGCAGTTCCGGGCAGGCCCTGCTCCCCTGGGGGGCCAGGGGGGCCTGGGTGCCCCCTCTCTCCCACAGGTCCCGTCTCGCCTGATTTACCCTGTGGGGAGAGGGCAGGGTGGGCATCTGGGGGTCCCTCAATCCCACCAGGCTTGCTTCAACACAAACACCTCCTGCCTCCATCCCCGCCGCTCACCTGGGGTCCCACCACCCCTATGGGGCCGGGGAGGCCGGTTTTGCCCTGAAACCCCTGCAGAGGAAAGAGGGGTTAATGTTGGGTATTACCAGGCATCCCACCCCCAGGCAAGGGAGGCGGAGGACCCACCGGCTCCCCACGCTGTCCCGGGTGTCCTGGCAAGCCGTCCTTCCCGGCGGGACCCTGGGCAGGAGCAGAGGTAACGGGGTGGGGGATATGGGCTGCGTAGCTGAGCTCCCCGCTCCGCTGCCTGCACCCCGCAGGGCACAGCGGGAGGAGGAGGATGTGCCAGCCTGACTCTGTCCCCTACGCCATCTCAAGCACAGGCAGGAGCAGGGCAGGACCACATGCAGACATCATCACTTACGGGGGGACCTTTCGTGCCTGGGAAGCCGTTGGGTCCCTGCGGACCTTGGGGACCCTGTGGGAGGGAGAGAAAACCCACGGTCAGCGGGCAGAGGGGCTTTCCCCACGGCCGCACAGTGCCCAGACCCTCTCCCTATGCCCAACACCCCATTTTCCCCGTGCTCAGTCCCTTCCTGGAGTGCTTTTGCAGGAGGACACCCCTCCACTGCACATCGATCACCCTCCACTTACCTTCTCTCCCACTGTGCCGGGGGCCCCGTCATGGCCAGGATCTCCCTGGGGAGACAGAAACAGGCTGAGGGCAGCAGCAAAGACCCCCACCCTCCCCACCACCCCACGTCAGGCCCACTGCCAACACCCAGAGCCAAAAAGCCCTGAGCACAGCAGGGACACGGGGACGTGGGGGGCAACGGGGACCCTGTGGCCAGGCTCCCACGTACCTTCGGGCCGGGTTTTCCTGTGGGACCGGGCAGACCTCGCTCCCCTGGGAGGCCCTGTGCAGGCAGGAGGCAAAGAGCAGGGTAAGGTGCGGGGCAGGGAGTGGGGCTGGGAGTGGGGTGAGAAGATGTGGGGCAGGGAGTGGGGTTGGGAGTGGGGTGAGGAGAGGGGAGACAGGGCTGGAAGTGGGGGTACAGGGCAGGGAGAGGGGCTGGGAGTGGGATGGGGAGCTGGGGGACTGGGATGGGAGTGGGGCAGGGAGCCAGGAGGGACATGGCTGGCCCCAGAGTAGTTCCCATGGGATACAGGCGGAAATTTGGGATCTGGACATTGTGGGTTACAATGGTCCCCAGGGTCTGGTTGCTGTGGGAAACAACTGGCTCCAGCCTAATCGCCATGGGATACCGGCAGGCTGCGGAGCGGGTTGCTGTGGGATACGGCAGACCCCAGGCTCTGTTGCCATGAGTTACAGCTGGCCCTAGGACGGTTGCTGTGGGATACAATCCACCTGGGAATGGTTGTGGTGGGATGCAGCTGGACCCCGGGATGGTCATGGTGGGATACAGCCGGCCCTGTGGTAGTCACCATGGCACACGGGGTGATTCCTGTCACCCCCAGCTCGGGGCTGGGGCTGTGGTTACTCACCGGGGGCCCTCGCTGTCCCGTCTGCCCAGCCTGGCCGGCCTTGCCCTGCAGGGAAAGAGGAGGTAGGTGGTGGGAGCATTGCACGGGGCAGCCCCCCCACTCCCCCATGCTCCCCCCACGTGCCCCCCGAGGGGACAGAGCATGCCCAAGTGCATTTGCAAGAGGGCATGTTGCACAGGAATGGAGAGGGCCATGGGGCTGGGTCCCTTCCCCAGCTCTGAGCTCAGCCCAGCCCCTCTCTGGCTCGCAGAGGGGGTGGCAGAGCAGGATGTGGGGGACAGGGAACGGCCTGGAGGGACAGGGCTGACTCACCCTCTTGCCTTTCTCTCCTGCCAGCCCCATGGGACCCTGGAAGCCAGTGGAGCCCTAAGGAAAGAGAGGACAAGTGATAACCCAGGGTTGATGAGGCACCTGGGGTCCTGGGGACACCCCAAAGGCTCCCCTGAGCTCACCTTGGGGCCCTGGCGCCCGGGATAGCCTGGGAGACCCGGCACTCCCAGCTTGCCCTGCAAGGGAGAGAGCAGAGCTGAGCTGTGGGCTACAAGGGACATGGGGACAGGGACACAGGGCTCCCCTCACCTTCTCCCCTGCAGGGCCAGGAGCACCTGGTTCCCCCATGGGACCCGTCTGCCCCTTCAGCCCCTCGGGGCCATCCTCGCCGCGGGGGCCCAGCAGGCCCTGGTCACCCTGGAACGGTAACGCAGAGGTGCGGGGAGCACGCTGCCAGGGGGACAGGGCTGCTCCCTCAGGTCCCCAGCTGCCGCCCCCAGACAGAGCTGTCCCCTCCTCGGCTCCATGTCCCCCCCACACCACCCCGAATCCTGCAGCCAGCCAGCAAAACCCCACGGGGCTTCGTGGCACCTGCAGCCAACCCACACAGCCCCGAGGAGGAGATCCCCACCAAGCCCACCCCGGGAACCCACTTACCCTGTCGCCTTTGGGGCCCATGTCTCCCTTAAAGCCGGGGAATCCATCTTCTCCCTGAGCAGAGGCACATTTTGGGGGGGCTGAGATTGCGTTAGCCCTGATACAAACCCCGGAGGGGGTCACAGTGTGGGGCTGAGCCCCAAATCCCAATACAGAGGCCTCCCCCCACCCGCAGCTCTCTCAGGGCAGGGGTGAGTGCCCCCCAACACCAGGGACCCACGGATACCGTAGGACAAGGACCCCTGTCCCCTGCTGTCCCCTCTCCCTGACACCTCTTACCTTCTCCCCTTTGCTGCCCTTCAGGCCCCGCACGCCAAAAGCTCCCTGCAGAGACACAGAGGGGTTGGAAGGAGGACCCCAACCTGGGGGGACACAGCCTGACCCCCTGCACCGTGCCTCGGCAGAGCCCAGCGGAGGGGGAGGCTGTGCTTACCTTCACCCCACGGGGTCCTGGATAGCCGACAGGACCAGGGGCACCCACAGGGCCCTGGGGACAGAGAGAAAATCAGCAAAAATGGGATCCCCCCTTGGAAAGAGGACCCTTTCCCCATGCCCAGGGCACGACATGGGGATGAGCCACTTACCTGGAGGCCCTTCTCTCCGGCTGGCCCTTCTCGGCCGGGGTGACCCTGCAGGGACACACAAGAGGTGAGCCCCAAGCCGGGACGGTGACGCTGTCCTGTGGTCCCCGCTCTGCCGGGGACCGGAGTGACCCCACAGCCCCTCGCTGGTACTCACCGGGGGCCCGTCGGCCCCAGACACACCCTGTATTCCTGGCTTTCCTGGCAGGCCCTGGGCAAAAGGAGGACTTGTGGGGATGCAGAGGAACTGGGGTCCCCCCCTGTGGCTCCCCAGCACCCGCTCAGAGCTGGGACAGCTCTGGACCACCCCATCCATGCTGGGTCCTGACTCACCTTCTCCCCTGGCAGCCCGACGGGGCCCTGGGGGCCGGGCAGACCCTGTGAGAGAACACACCAGGGTGCTGGGAAGGGACTGAGGGAGCACCCGAGCCCCCAGCCCCATGGGGACACCCCGCTGGACCCCCATCACCTCCACGTACCTGCGGACCGGGGTTCCCTTGCTGTCCTGGGGGTCCTGGCTCCCCGTGGATTCCCTGGGCGGGCAGAGAAAATCCATCAGCACAGCAGAAAATTCCTTCAGACCCCAGGATGTGCCATTCTGACCCTCGCTGCAACCCCATGCACCCTCCCAGCCCACACACCCCACGAGGGCACGTGGCAGCTCTGGCCCCAGTCCTGCCTCCCCGTCCATGGAGCATCCCAGTCTCTCACTGGCTAATTCGGGCTGGGTGCTCCCAGGGGGGCCCCCAGTGACACCCACCACGTTGCCTTTGGGCCCTGGTGCTCCGTCAATGCCACTGGTACCCTGCGGAGGAAGGAAGGAGGGTCAGGGCGATGCTGCATCCCAAGGTGATGCCACACCAAGGACAATGCCATGCCCAGGCTGACAGGTGACAGAGAAAAATCCCCTTGGCCCAAGGCGGGACAGATGGACAGACAGACAGGCAGGACTGGTGTCTCATACCGGTGGTCCGGGGGGACCCGGGGAGCCGCGTGAGCCGATCAGGCCTCGCATACCCTAGGGCCAAGGACAGAGGGGTCAGTGGGGGCTCAGATGGCAGCACTGACCCCAGAACTCCATATTCCCTGGGGTGGGGGAGTCCAGTGCCCAGATCTCCCCTCCAAAAAGCCGCAGGGAGAAAGCTGGGGGCCAAGCTTGCCCCCCACCACTCCTGCGGCTGCGGGAGAAGCCAGGCCAGGCTCCCAGTGCCAGCAGCAGGTACTTACAGGTTCCCCAGGCTGCCCCCGAGGTCCTGGGAGGCCGTCTGAACCCTAGAGATGCCAGAGCGGAGCTGAGCACATCCCGCCAACACCAGCAGGGCCTGATCCTTCCCCACCCCTCCTCATGCTCCTCACCTTGGTGCCTTTCTCCCCAGGGGGGCCCGCTGGTCCTGGCTTCCCCACGTCACCCTGCAGAAGAGAGGGGGTGAGTGGGTGAGGAGACGGTGGTGGCAGGAGGGGACACGGCGCGGTCTCACTTACCCTGTGGCCCTTCTCGCCTGGCAGCCCTGGCAGCCCGTCGAAGCCCCTGTCACCCTGTGGGGTAGGATGGGTATCAGGCTGAGCCCATGTCACCCCCTGCAGCACAAGGACCTGGGTGTCCTGGCCCCCCACCCTGCTGCCAGCACCGATACCACCCCATGCATGAGACCTTGGGTCCTGTTTCCCCCGGGAGACCCCTGGCACCGTCCGCTCCAGCACGACCCTGCAAGACAAGTTGAGGGAGTGGGAAGGGGCCCGAGGCTTGGAGCCCCTCAGGACAGGGGCACCCTGGCATGTGACAGTGGACCAGGACATTTGGGGGAGGCAAAACCTGAACCTGCAGTGCTTACCCGTCTGCCCAGCTTCCCTGGAGGCCCCGGTGGTCCCTGCATTCCCCGGGGACCCTGATGGAGAAGAGGGGAAGCCGTCAGGGCTGTGCTTGCCTGCAGCCTTCCAGACCTCTGCCAGGGGCATAACCCCACACGCCCTCTCCTCGCACAGCCCAGCCGAGCAAGACTCACCCGTGGCCCCATGTCCCCCGCGTCTCCTTTCAGGCCTGGGTGTCCAGGTAGACCCTACAAAAACAGGAGAGCGTGGAGACCCCACCATGAGGGTTTGCTCGATGCAGAGATGTGCCCGACAAGGTGCATCTTAGTGGGGCGGGCACCTCACAGCAGCCCCCACACCACTTGTACTCACCAGCGGTCCCGGGCGGCCGGTCAGCCCCATGGGACCTGGGGGACCCTTCATGGCAAGCTGGGGAGAGAAGGGAAGAGAGGAGTGAGGGGGAGCGGGGAGGCTGAGCAGGGGGACTGATCGCCGGGGTCCTTACCTTTGCCTGCTGCAGGATTGCTTGGGCTTGGGCTTCTTGAAAAGAGACAGTGGGACCCTTGAGGGAGTCTCCACCAAACTGGAACTGCGGGGAAGGAGCAGGGTGAGGTAATGGGGGGAGCCACTTGCCCCCAGCCCTGGGGACAGCCAGCTCTGCATCACCTAGAGAGCCGTCCCCCACCAGACGCCATGGGGAGCAGGCGGGAGGGTCCCCAAGGGTCCCGTCCTACCCCAGCACTTACCGGCAACATGATCATGGTCCCCGCCGGGCCGCGGATCCCATCAGCTCCCGGCAGTCCCGGCCGTCCCGCGGGACCCTGGTGGAGGGAAAAGGGGGGATAAGCCGTCATCACGCCGGCAGAAGCCAGGCTGTCAGGTCAGGGCTTGCAGCTCCATCGCCTCGCGCGCACGCCGGCATGCACCAGCAGGACCGCCAGGATGCCTGCGGCCCCAGCCCTGCCGCGGGGCAGCTCTGGCACTGTCACAACCCTCCCCGTCTGCTCCGTACCTGATCTCCGGGGTCCCCGGGCAGCCCTGGAAGCCCCGGTGGTCCCAGGGGACCCGTTTCCCCCTGCAGAGAACATGGAGGCATGTTAACGCTTTGTCATCTCCAATCCCTCCCCACAGCAGCCCCTCGCTTCTCACCACAGGGCCTGGAGGTCCTGGCAGCCCCTCGAATCGCCGACCCTAAAGAAAAGAGAGCCCCATCCTGCAAACCATCTCAGATGGGTGGCCCTGGGGTGTTGCAGAGGGCTGGGGGCCACACGTCCCCAGGGAGGCTGTGCCACACTCACCGGCTCCACGATGGCTGGCTCGCCCTTCTCCCCCTTCAAGCTGGGCTCCTGCAAAACACCGGGGTGAGAAGAAACAGCCAAGAGCTGGGCTGGGGTGAAGGGCTCCAAACTGCCCAAGCAGCCCCTGGACCCCGTACCGTGGCCCCAGCTAGGCCGGCTGTAGCTGGAGGGAGGCCCCAGTCCTCGTCCCCTGCGTTACCTGAGGAGCCTGGATCACCATCTCCTCCTCCCGCTCAGCGGGGCCGAACCGCTCCCGGCTCGCAGGGTCCCCGTCGTACTCCTCGTAGCTCAGCAGGTCCGTGCTGCCAGCCCCAGCGACTCCATCCTCCTCAAGTTCAAGCACAAGCTCCTCACCAGCGTCCTAAGGGACCGGGAGATGCTGGCGGTGCAAAAGTGGGGGACCTCCCCTGCCTGCCGCAGCCCCCAGCCCTGGCGCTACCTTGAAGGGGTCGGTGCCGTTCAGGGTGATGCTCATGGTGGTGGCAAGGCTGGAGGGGACCGGCGGCAGGGAGCTCTCGTCCGCAGACGGTGTCGGCGTGGGCGCGCTGGCCTTGGGCGATGCGGAAAGGGCGCAGGGTGAGGAAGGGAGCGCTGCGGCAGAGGGAGGTGCTGGCCCATGACCCTTGTGGGGTCCTGCAGGCCGGCAGGGCCAGGGGATGCCCTGCTTTTGGCGGGGGGGCATGGTTGGACTTGGGACATCCCACCCCACCACAGCCCCTGCCTGGCTTTGGGACACCGGAGCTGTTCCCCTGATGGGACAAGGCACCGGGAGTCCCGCTCCTTGGGGACTGCCGGCTGGCAGCGATGCTGGGACAGAGGGGAAGGCGAGCCAGGGCTCGGCAGCTGCTGCTCCCAGGCGCGGGGGCGGCCGCTCCCCGCTACTCCGGGGCCGCATGGCCCCTGGCTCCAAGCAGCACCTGGAGCACGGCCACCCCTTGCCGGGTCTCTCCGGCCCAGCTCAGCCAAGGCTTGACTCATCAGCAGGAGGGGCCACGGTCCCCGGGCCGCCCTTGGCCAGCGCCGCTGTCCCCAGCTGCAGCCGTGACCCATTTCCAGAGCCAAAGGGGCCAAAGGCATAGGCGGGGGGCTGCCTCCTGCCCTGCCCCGGCTTCTCCACCCAGGGGATCCCCACCGGCTCCTGGGACACGTTCCACAAGGCCAGGAGCCATGGGGATGGCTCAGTCCCAGGTGCCAGAGGGATCAGCATCCTTGTGGGGATGCACCGGCCGCCTGGGGAGGAGCCATTCTGGCCAGAGCCCTGCAGTCACGTCCAACAGACCCAAAGGTCCGGCTCCATGGGGGCCAGAGTGGCTGGAGCCGGCCTGCTTTGTCCCAGACCACGCTAAGAGGAGGCTGTGAGTCGCTCTGGATGCAAGAAGCCATGTGTGGCACGGCACGAACTTCGTGCACAGCTCTGGGATGCACCTGGGTCCACCTCAGGCCATGCACACCCAGAGCCACTCTGCATTTAAGCCAGATTTGGGTGTTGGCTGTCCCATTTCAGCATGAGGAGCCAAGCCGTGGCACGGCACTGGCTGGTGGGCACCGGCGAGCTGCGGAGCGGGCACGCCGCAGCCAAGCGCAAGCAGCAGGTTAACTGGGGTGGGTTAAGCAGCCACAGAGGTGGGTTAGTCACACTCTCTACCTGGCTGGCCGCGACGGAGGGCACAGAGGCCTCGGCTTGCTCCAGCAGCTCCTTGTTCCTCCTCTGCTTGCCTTTCCCCTTTCCCTTTTTGCCCTTCCTACGTGTTGTGGCAGTGGGCTCCGGGCCGCTCTGCAAGGGGCAGCACAGACACCGGCAGGGGAGAGAAACACAGGCGTCAGGGGCCCTGGCAGCACCCCCCACAGTGACACCAAGCCTGGCAGCATCCCTGCGGGCTGCCTGGCAGGGTGGGAGTTCCCAAGGGTCCCCCCCAAGCCTCTCCCCTTCCCAGCTTGGGTGCCTACCTCCTCTGGGAAGGGGGCCAGGAGAGGGTAGAGCAGGGGCTGGTCGCAGCCTGGCATGTAGAGCTGGCAGTAGGAGCGGGCGGCCTCAGGGTCGGCAACAATCAGCAGCTGCTGGACATCACCCTGTGGCAAAGGAGAAGGGGGGAGCATGAGGGAGTGGGTTTTCTGCCCACCCCCCCCCCATATCTGCACCCCAGGGCCGGTTAGGTGCCAGCTCGCACCCCGGACATGCATGCAAGAGCCAGTGCTTGTGGCCAGCCCTGTCTCTGCGGCAGCTGGCCGGTCCGTGGGCAGCTCAGGGCAGCCAGCGTGGACACCCTCTTGGCCAGGCGGAGGGTGCAGGGGGCGGTGAGTGAACAAAGGGACCCTTGTCTGCAAACTGGGGACAAAATGGGCGGCGGGGGGGGGCAGCCCCACTTGCCTCGCTGCCTCAATGCGGTCTCTTTGCCCGTGGCCCCTGACATTTGCAGCAGGCAGGAATGCAGGGAGGGGAACCAGGACACCCCATGGGGACAGGGAGCAGCTCCCATGCAACTGGGGCCCCCACCGACCACGGCAACTGGGACCCCCGCTTGCCCAGACCCCTCACTATCAGGGCAAGGGTGCTACGGGACAGCCACGGGCTCTGGCACAAGGATTTGGGGAGGGACCCACCTCAAACACCTCCTCGTCCAGGAGGCGGGCCCCAAAAATCGTCACCCCCTTGGTGCTAACGAGGGGCTGAGGTCCCCGCTCCAGCGGCAGCGTGGCGAGGAGGTGGCAATCCACCAGCAAGGAGACGTTGGTGCCCTCCACGGCCAGCGCCACACGGTGCCACCTGCGGAGACGGGACTCGGTCGCAGCGAGAGGGGCCGGAGAGACCCCCCGTCGCCCCCAACACTCACCTGCCGTCGGCCAGGTTGACCCTGCGGAAGACGGGGTACTGCTCGGGGGCCGGCCGCCCCTCCTGGTCCTCGTAGAGGAAGACGGGCGAGAGTCCGATCTCCATGCCCAGCTGCTGCACGCCTCGCTCGTCGTAGATAGAGAGCAGGAAGGCTTGTCCTCCGCGCCGGGCACGCACCGTGGCCAGGATGGAGAAGTCCTCAGGGAAGAAGCCATCTGCAGCGGGGAGGAAGGGGGGCGGCCATCAGGCTAAGCCCCCCCCCATGCACCCTGAGAGGCAGCTCTGCACCCCAAAAGGGGGTGCTCGCCCTTGGCGCAGCTCGGTTTGCACCCCGCAATGGGCTCGACGGCCCCGCGGCCACCCGGTGCCGTACCAGGGAAGAGCTGCTGGGTGGGTGCGCTGAGCTGGGTGCGGTTGTCGACGCGGAAAGCGAAATCAGGGTCTTCGGTCCCCGGGCGCTGTGGACAGATCCCGGCGGTGACGGAGATGCCGTCCCGGCCATCCTGCATTCCCAGCGTCTGCAGCACATCCACGGGTACCGCTGCGGGGCAAGCGGGGACCCTTCAGGGGGTGGGGACCCACCAGAGACACCCCAGCCGTTCTCTGTGCTTCCAGCTGGGGACCGCGGCCGCATCCCCATCCCCCTGCCTGCCTCCTGCCAAGCCGGGCCGGCCCGGTGCCAGGCAGCTGTGTGGGCCCAAGGTCCGGTCCCTCGGCCGCCAGATTCCTTCACCACATTCCTCCGCCCCCGGCCCTGCTCTGCACCTCACGGCATGGGTGCGGGAGGGCTCCATCACCCATGGGAGACCCCCCCGCCCCCCTCGCCCCTAAGCGCAGCCCAGATGCACCCGACTGGGGGTGTGGGGAGAGGGTTGGGGGTGCTGCCTTCTCTCTGTAGGGTGCCGGACCCCAACCATCGGCTGCACCCGGGCGTGTGGAGGGTTAATCCGGCACAGCCAGGTGTGCATGGGGGGGGCGCGGGCTGGGGGTGATGTGCAGCCACATCAGAGAGCACCCAGGGGCCCTGGGGCAGCAGCCGCACTCCCTGCCTGTCCAGGCAGGCCAGGCAGGGGGATCTGGGGGGGGGGGCAATTCCTCCTGGGGCTCCCCAAGCTGCCCCCAGCCCCCCCAGCCCGGCTGGGGCGCCCCAATTATGAGTTGGGGTACGGCAGGACAGGGCCAGGCTGGGAACGAGCTGACCCTGCTCCGGCCAAGCCGTCTCTCAGGCCCTCCTGACCCCGGCACATGGGTCCGGCTTCCTGCCGGCGTTCCCCAGAGAGAGCCGTCACCGGGGCTGTGGCGTGCCGGGGTGGAGAGGGGCCCCCCCACCCCCGGGTTGGGAACCCCCAGTACAGGGCTGGTGGGTGGCCCTGGAGTGGTTATACTGGCCAAACCCCTCCGGATGCCAGACCCGGGTGTGTGCGGCGTGGGGGGCTCGGGGAGCTGGGGG
>VZTV01027136.1:5998-24448 GCA_013400875.1 Anhinga rufa
CCGGGGCCGGCAGCGGGGTCGCGGGCCGGGAGCGGGGTCAGGGGCCGGGCCCCGACGGCAGCGGCCGGCTCAGCCCCCTCGCCGCCCCCCGCCTCGGGTGGAGGCAGCAGAGCCCACCCGGGGCAGGGGCTCCTGGGACGGCCCTGGCTGGCGTTTGCTCCCCTGATGGCGGCGAGGCGGTGCCACCACCTCCCTGGCCTTGGCGGCTGGCTGGGCGCCTCCTCCGCTGGGGCCCGAGCACCTCTCGCAGCCGGTTCCTGCAGCGGCTTGTCTGCCTCTGGTACAAACTTCTCCTTTGCGATGGGTTACTGACATTAAAAAAGCATTGCTCCTCACTTGGACGCTCCTTGGAGATCTGTAACTTTTTTTTTTCAATAATTTTTTATTGTCCTTTGACGATAATCTAAAGTAGTATCTTCCATTCTAATTCCCAACCTAACTGCGTTTGGAAAAGCATCTTTAATGTTGGCATTAAGAAAGCATTTACACTACTGCCTCCGGATCAATGAATGAAGGAACCTGATAAAACTCTGTGACCCATCTTGAAATGTTAAAACAAGCCTGATCTTTTGACTTCAGCATAACTGGTTTTTATCAAATTCGTTGATATGCATGTGGAAGTTCACCTGGTAGATTTGTCAAAAACAGTGCCTGGAGAGCCACGCCTGAGCCAGGATCAATTATCAGTTCACCTTGAATTCCTGGGGGGGGTCAGCTATGGTCCCATAGCTCGTGTTCTCACTCAATACCTTCTGTAACAGCTGGCTTTGGAAATAAAAATGCAGGCAACAATGAATAGTACCCCTCTTTTATCTCTCTGTCCAAGTTTCCAGAGCAAATATGAAGAACAGTTATCCCTTCAGCCATAAAATAAAGGAACAATTTATTGGAAAATGAGTGACTATTTGTAAGGTATTTAAATAAAGGAAACTTTGCTGACTCACTTTTTGCAATAGAAACAGCTCTTACCAGTGGGATTTGACTGGGGTAATGTGAACGGCTGGTTGACCTCAGGGGAGATGTTGAATCTGAATCAAGAAGTACATGAAAAGGGGGGAGCAGAAAGCAAACAGTCACTGAGACAGTATAACTTCCTGCCTATTAGGATGCTCATCTGTCCCTTCCAAAATCACTGGTATTAGTAAACATGAAAAAAAAAAAAAGATTAATCTACATTTTGGAAACAAAGACATAAAACCCACTAATGACTTAAGGATGGAAGATGTTACTTTATATCATCCTCACAGGACAGGAAGAAACTATAGTAAAAAAACCCTCAAAATTTCTAAAGAGCATTCAAGTAAGTAGTAATGAATGTTTTTATCAACATGATTGGATCAAATCAGTTAAAGTGTCAAAATTATTAATAGATTGCACTCATTACCTGGAAAACTGCCACTGAATTTTTGTCCACTCTGCTATGTGTTCTCTTTTCTGAGATAGAACTGAAGTATACAGCTTTTTGAAAGGTTAATTGTGTTGTTAATACTGTTGATGCTCTCTTCCAGTCTCTAAAGCTTTGGGTGTAGCTCAGAGCAAAATAAAACAAATACCTGCAAAATCCTGTCACTTTAAAATGTATTTTTCTGTATAATCACAGAATCACAGAACGGTAGGGGGTGGAAGGGACATCCAGAGATCATCTTGTCCAACCCCCCTGCGTGAGCAGGCACACCCAGAGCAGGGGGCACAGGACCACGTCCAGGTGGGGTTTGAATGTCTCCAGGGAAGGAGACTCCACAGCCTCTCTGGGCAGCCTGGGCCACTGCTCTGGCACCCGCACAGGAAAGGAGTTTTGCCTCATATTTCAGTAGAACATCCTGTGTTCCAGCTTGTGCCCATTGCCCCTTGTCCTGTCATTGGGCACCGCTGAGAAGAGTCCACTCCCATCCTCTTGGTACCCACCCTTCAGATATTTATAAGCATTGATGAGATCCCCCCTCAGTCTTCTCTTCTCCAGGCTGAACAAGCCCAGGTCTCTCANGTGCCTGGGGTTGTTCCTCCCCAGGGGCAGGACCTTGCACTTGCTCTTGTTGAATTTCATGAGTTTCCCCTCGGCCCAGCTCTCCAGCCTGTCCAGGTCCCCTTGGATGGCAGCACAGCCTTCTGGTATATCAGCTGCTCCTCCCAGATTGGTATCATTGGCGAACTTGCTGAGGCTACACTCTATCCCTTCATCCAGGTCGTTGATAAATATATTGAACAGGAATGGACCCAGTACAGACTCCTGGGGAACACCACTAGTTACTGGCCTCCAGCCAGACTCTGCCCCATTGATGATGATGACGACTCTCTGAGTTCTGTTGTTGAGCCAGTTCTCAGTCCAACTCACTGTCCACTCATCCAACCCACAATGCCTAAACTATCTGATATCATTCTAGGCTTCTCAGTAATGCCTTCTACTTTACTGGAGAACTGTAGTAATGCCTTCTACTTTACTGGAGAAATTTGTTGGCCTTTGCTCCCACAAGTAATTAGATTTTTCGTATCTTCTTTTTTTTAATGCCCAAAGTAAGGTTCTTCATAGTCTGATTTTTCAAACCATGGATACTCTGCTTTGTCAAAACCAGTCCCCTCTAACATGTCTCACACTAATCACGTTTGAAGAGTTTTGACTCTGTTTCTAATGCACTATGACTGCTAAGGTAGCAAGCTCAAAATCTGTCCCTGGGTCTCTGTGAACTTGTGGGACACAGGCTTAAATAATTTGGAGGGAAGTGGGATAGGAGAAGAAACTTTTATGGGACAGAAAGTAGGAAACCTTTCTACAGCAACCTGAAGAAACATTTATGTGGAAGGTTTGACTTAAAATAAAAAGGTAGATTTTTTGAGCTTTTCAGTGGTTTGAAACTTCAGCATTTGTCTGTGTATCTGCATGGGAACAGTTTAATAAAAACCAGAACAAACTCTTGCTTATCTTGGTTGAAGATCAGCTTACTGTGGTTTAGCCTGAACCTGCCATTTTACTAATTTTAACTGATTTATAAACAATGGCAGCCTGTAAATCAAAATCAGAGCATCCATACAAACTTTTGTTCCTATTTAAAAAGAGTAAAAAAAAAATAAATCACATTTTTTGGTCAAATTACTGAAATCACTCCATATAACAAGTCTGAACTGTCAGAGTAAGTAGATTCCAGGAATAAAATACTTTACTAGCTTAAGAGAGACCAGGTATAACAAAAATGAAAGACAGTGTCAAGATACTGAAAAATACCATCTTAGCTCTTTTATTCACAGCTATGCTGAGCTCACTGAAAATGCCATGAAGAGATGGAAAATTGAAATTATACTATCTGTTCATCATGTATTGTGTTCTCTCCAGCCTTCAGCTATAACAGCATGGATGAATAGTGACACCTCTTCTTCCATGGAACAGAAGTACAGAGTAATTTAGCCAGTAGGAATGTCACTTCAGTACTCAAAATTAATTTCATTGTTAAAATAGGCTTTCCATTATTTTTATTCTCTTAAATATTAGCATTTTAATGGTAAACATTAACTGTTATACTTTGTTATTTCAACAGTCAGATACTTTGCCTTTTCATATGTCCTTGGCATCTATTCTAATCATGCGAATAACAAAGGAGTAACAGGATCTTTTTCTCTAAATTACATAAAGTACATTCCACTCTGAAAGGTAAAGAAAAAATGGCTTAATGGGGGATTGTCTCTCAGTAATTTTCCTATTCTATCTGGTTTATTTAGAGGCTACTTTAAATCTGTTGTTAATGAATTCAAAATGAGGCCTTGAACAGAAGAATTACTATTGTTTAAATATTTGAAGTTTTTCAGTGGATTCTGCTTCTGAGGTTTGGTCTCTTCCTCCTTCTTACTGCCTATTTCTATTAATAGAAGTTTTTCAGAACAAATCCTGGCTGCCATCCCATGTTTGCAGCTCTCATGGCTCAAAATGACACCATCAGTAACACCTAGGCAGCAAAGCCCTTCCAATTGTTTGCAGTTGAGTTCCCAGTTATCTTCTTGATACCTGAGAACGCAGTGGATCCACATTATTCTCAATTTCATTACTCCTCATGGCTAACAGGTGTAAAAAGTCATTTTTATCTGTAAGACAAGCTCATAAAACCCTGAAGAGTCAAAGCAGATTGATTGAATGAGAAGAGATCATTTTTTAAATGACCATGTGGTCATAGAAGAGGTGATGAGTATTTTTGTTGTTGTTTCATACTTCATCTGGCTATTTTGGCAATTTCATCTTGCATTCATTAAGCAATCTCTATTTAGCAGTATTCATCCTGTCAAAACAGCTTACAAAATTTCTGAGTAGACAGAAAAAAAGCCTTGTAGAAATAGGGTAAATAAATCTTTCATTTTGTGGGAAAGAATATGTCTGTTTCTTCTTTTCAAGCAAAAGAAAATGTGTTTTATTCTGCACTCTGATTTCTTATTCAATGCTAAGAAAATATGAGCATCCCTGCTGGTGCTGATACTGAATCTGAGAAGGAGCCGTATTTGTTCTGGGCAGCTGACAAATGTCAAGACGTTAATGTTATCCCCACTCTTCGTTATTGTGAACTACAGAGACTGTGAACATGATGGCTTAATATAAAGATCCAACATAATGTTTTTACTTGCATACTTTATAACCAAAGCAGAGACATTACAATAATATACAGAGGATCCAAGGGTGTATATGTCTTAATGCAAAAAAAAAAAAAAAAGAAGTCCAAAATACATACTGCATCTATTAGAACAGAATAAAATAAGTGAAGTGTACAGCAAGACAGTTTGTTACAGTTAACCAAATTCTGGAAACTTGAAATAAAGAGCCTAAAAGACAAATGATATCCAGTCCTCAGGTGGAAATCAATTTCACCATAGCTACTCCTCTCTGAAGAGTATTTCTCAGGTTTCTGGAAGAAGGTTTGTTTTGTTTTATTTCTGGAAGAAGGTTTGTTTCGTTTTTTTCTTTTCCAAGTTTGTCATGCAGAGTCATGCCATGTCTCACCAAAGAGTTTGCTTAAAAACATAGCAGTGGCTACTTCTTTGCCTGGTTAAAATCAAATAAGTTTGGTTATGTTGGCATTAATGTAAAGACTCTAATGGCATTACCAAGAGGAGTGATGGCAGAACATGAAAAGCCCTATTTTCTAGTCACTGCTATAAGATCACAGAAAAGTGTGCAACTTCAGTACATGGAAGGATGAGAGAGAGGATCCTTTTTATTTCTAAACAGACCTGACAATGTTTAAAAATTTTTCTATAGACGCTCATGAACATTTTGTCATGAACAAGTGTCTCTGTGACTTGAAGGCCCCAAGTCTACCATGGTAAAGAACTTGCAGAGAAAGCTTGATTCAAGCAGTTGAATTTCAGCACATTCTCAAAGTAGAATACCGTGTTTTAACAAAAACAAGAGCAAAATGATCTGGTTTAGTGGTGGAGTTACCACAGGCAATGCAGAAGCAAGCTCCAGTGCTGATCATAATCCATGTAGCCACCCGATGTACTGTTGGCATGGTCACAAAAGACTTTATCAATATGAAAATATCTACCTTTGGTTACAAAAGAAGAGTTGAAAGCCCCAAACCAACCTCTCCCCACTACCTTTTAAAGTTTTCCAACAGCAGCAAAAAAGAATGAAAAGTTTTCAAGGAAGCCAGGTAGTCCCATGAATCTACTTAGTTTTGTCAGAAAACAGAGCCCTTTGTATAAATAGAAAATTTTGACCAGTCTAACTAAAATCTTCACTAAAAGGCAATATGATAATAGACAACACACTGCAGAATTCAGATTGTCTGGATGCTGAGATCTTTGGGGTTGTAGCTAGCATAGACAAATTAGGAATGTTCAAGGCAGGGTAAAAGCTTAATGCAAGATGGAACCAAGTCAAGAAAAAAACATATTTTCATTGACAATATTTATTGTGTTATCATGTAGTCATAAGAAAACCCATACACTGAAAAATCAGTGACGGTAACAGGAAAGAAATGGATGAGATAATCAGAAATGGATAGTGCTAGCAGGAGTTTATAGTGAACCACCAGGAACAGAAGATGCAATCAGTTTGTATGTGTCAGCCATTTAGGATGTAGTTCAGACCTATCAGGCAAGGTATTTAGCAGCTCTGGGAGAAGAGGAAAACAGTATTTCTAAATAGATAGTAAAGTACTTTTTATTTTGTTAAAGTATGGAAATTAAGTGTTATAAAAAGGGACTTACAGATTTTACAGTTGTTTCTTTACCATCAAGATATTCAGAATGACATCTTGTAATTGATCTTGGCTATGACTGAGCAGCACATATGCACTATTATGCAGGTCCCATTTATTTGCAGTAGGATTATTTTAAAAAGAGCAAACATCAGTCAAACCATTCATGTTCTGTGGTAAATATTATTTAAAAGAGGCTAAAAGAAATGGGAACTGCATTAAATGAAAAAATAGTGAAAGCAAATAAAGGTGTAATGGCTGCTTAAGCAATGAATATCGAGCAATAATAAACAAATTCTTTTTATTTCTGTGCCTGTTGGAGAATAGTCCAAAATCAGTGAAGGTGATGAAAATACTCCACTGAATTCAGTGGGATTTGGATCCCCTGGATGGAAAAGTAGTATCAGTTGGTTAATAGCTGATGCCTCTACTGTGCTAATATCCTAAGCCACTGGAGATTAAGTCTTTCCTATTTTTAAACAGAAAGGGTGATGGATGACACAGAGACTTTACAACAGGAGCTGCAGAGTGTTAACAGTGGTCAGTTCCGCTCTTGGCAACTGGAGTCATGTTTCATGAAAGATGCATTTCTGCCTCCTGGATGAGGCTTTCCAAACAGGCTCTTGCTGTTTGCATGGTAATGAAGCAGTCCCAGAAAGCATTTAAAATAGTCAGCAGGACTAATGAGATTTTAGCACACTACTCAGATCGGTATGCTAGCCACATTTTGCAGGCAGCAGTCAGTGCCTGCTGAGGGGGACGAGAGGTAATGTTCCTTTTTAATTACACACACCACACAATCAGTGTGAGCAGCACAGTTGTTCCAGCTTGGCATTTGCAGGTCAGGTAGCATAGGATGCAGGGCAGTGTCTCAACCCCAAAGAAAGGGGTGATACACCTGGCTTCTCTAGAGGAAGAGGTAGGAAGAGGTTGGCATGGACACCAGAGAAACAGAGATGAGAACTTATTGTGGTAAGCCAGTGTTTCTGTGGTGTGTCCCACTCCACCTTGTGATGCTGAGGAATGCTACATGGTAGTTGCTCAAAGGTATATCCTGTGCAACAGCATAAAACTTCTTTCTTGAAACCAGGGATATTTATTCTTCCAGCCCAAGAAAATTAGGTGAGAGAGAAAGAGGGCAGAACAAGAAAATGGAAAAAGTGATGAAGTAACAAAGAGAGGAAAAGAAACCCCCAAGGGCATGGAGAAAGTTGATAGCCAAAGGTGGTGGTATCACCAAGAGGTTAGAGACCAAGTTCTGGGGCTTATCCCCACCCCTGGACCTTCATCCTCTGTGGCAGTGGGGTGGAGGAGCTGGTTTTGCTTTTCCTTCAGAGAGCACCTTTGCCATCCAGCTCCTTCCGATTCCTGTGGACTTGGCTCCACTTCTCTCTGCTTTCAACTGCTGCCTCACCCTTGACCTACATGGCAAATTAAACTATGGACCTAAGACCTTAACTGCATGACCACACTGTACCTAATGAACCATTCCAAAAGGCTGTAAATATTTCTAGCTACAGGTTGGAATTCAGTCATCAGTTTCTGAAAGAATATTTTGCCTGCAGCATTGGGCCCTAATTGCTGTGCATCATAACTTGCTACCAGAATGAAAAGTTGTTAAAAACAGTTTCATCAAAGGCAGTCTAGCTCTGGATTATAAAGAAAATTATGTTTGAAAATGTAATGATCCGTATTACACTGAGCGAATAAAAGATGCGAGGAATTCCTCATAAAAATACAATCCCCTTAAGATTAAAACTCATTATTTTTTGCAATAGAAGTCATACATTTTAGCCGCTAGGCTGTAAAATATTTGTCTAATTCTCTTGGGAAAGACCAGGGTTAAAAAGGCCATGAGAAACTTCTCCCCACATAACTTGCAAGCACCATAAACCAACACAAAGGGCAAAAGGTGCACTCTGGCTCTGACCATCCTCCTCCCACTGCTCTCAAGCAGGTAGGAGAGCCTGTAAACCACGCTTCAACAGGCTGCAAGTGCTGCATGCTTCCAGCAGCTCATGCAGATTGCAACTTTAGTATGGTGCTTCTCACAGCCTGCCAGTATTTTAGCAGTGTTTTCCCAGTTTATCTATTTTTAACTGGTTTTCATTGGATTCAGTAGCTTGGAAATCAGAACAAGGCCTTGATCCACTGAAGCACCTACATATGGTCATAGACTGTCAAAGAGGGTTTTAGCACCTGCTGTTTGGATTTAAGACCTTAAGGTCTGGTCACATTCTCCTGACATCCTGTTGAAAAATAGACATTGGCCAAGATAAAATCATCCCTTCAAAAGTCAATTAAGTCAAATAGGGGGCAGGGAAGATGGATCCCAGCAGGACAGCGGTGGGAGGGATGTGACTATTTGGGATGAGCAGCTGGAGGGAAAGGCAGTGCTTACGCGCTAGCCAGCAGGACTGGCATTGGGGCTGGGAACACAGCTGTTCATGCCTTAACCCCCAGAACAGCCACTGCGAGCACTAGAAATCATCTTTTTTTTTTAAGGGGAGAAGGATGTCTCATCAAAAGTGGAGTCTAAATTCAAAGTGTCACTTGCAAATCCAAAGCATCACTCTGATGACAAAACAAAGCCCCAGCGCTTCCCACAGCAGCTCTGGGCAGCTCCTTTCCTTGACCCACAGCCTGACCTCAGCATACCATCACTTTGACTTACTAGATGTCTGATCTTTTAGTTGTTCTGCTTTTTTTTTTTTCAGATACTCAGCCTTCTTGTTACATTTTTTCAGGGCAATGGGGAAAAGCGATCCTTTACAGCAATAAATATTCCCTTTTCTTTCTGTAAACCATCTGCTTTCAACACGTGTTTTTGCAAGGTTTTTGCTAAGCAGGTTAGAACATGACTGTGCTATAATGTGCATCATCTGCTCTTCCTCATGTCGGCTTCAGACCCTGTGGAGGTCAGTGGAGGCTCACACAGACAAGACAATGAAAAGCGAAAGAATTCTGCAGTAATCTGCACACAGATGAACAAACTTCACTGAAATACCTTTTCTTGTGTGTGCAAAGCAACAGATTTCCAATTTCTGCTGCTGTGGAAGGCAGAAACTTAATCCAGTCAGCGCACATGCTGTTTTCTTTCACCTAAGGGGAGGTCCAGAGTGTTTTCCTCATGGTAATTGCAGCTTTGCTAAGGCCACATACCTGAGGATGAAGCTAAACTAGCCTTGGAAGGAAGCTGGCAGGAACGGTGCTGGGAATGTCAACGTCAGTGGGCTGCAGTGCAGAGAGAGCTCCTCAGGCGCTGGGGCTGACAGGGAGCCTGGGTCTGGAGGGCAAGGGGATGGCTGGGTTGTGTCCACAGCTGCTCTGAGGGCAGTCCCCAGCACCAGCAAAGGCACCGTGAAATGAAGGAGGTGCAGATAGACTTGGGCAAGAGGAAGAAGCTGGAGAGAAAAAAAGCCCAGTATTTGGTTTCATCACTCTCCAGACAAATGAAAAGACCTTTCTGAGCAGAGCACAGTGGCAGAACATAACTAAGTATTTATGTGGGCTTAATTAGTGTAATTTTAAGTGCTAGGTTCAATGTGAAGATTTTTAAGTAGCCTTTTGTTTTAACAAGATTCTTTCTGGGTTGAAGTGTGGTGAGATGCAGTTCTATGTATATCAACAGATTTATGCAAGTGTACATACATAAGCCTATCAAAATCAGACAATACATATTTATGAATGGAAGAAAATGTACATTGATTCAGGGCATAAGGATTTTGTTGAAAAATCTCTGTGTGGAAATGGTGCAGCATATTCAGCAGTGGCTAAATTGTAAAGATAGACTGATAATGTCTCCTCACTGTTATATTAAGCATATGCCATCTGAGAAACAGGAGCGTTGATGTGTTATTCCACTAGCCATATGAAGTGAAAAAGCCAGCAAAACTGAGTCCCATTTTTAGAATTTCATTTTTTGGAAGAATTTTCCACTGCTGAAAGGGAAGCAGCAGTGGGAGGTTTGTGAATGGTCGGGATGATGACTTGGATCACACAAAGACTGAGGAGACACAGTGGGTAAAATCCTAGCCCCTTTGAAGTTGATGGGAGGCTCAGCGTGCGAACACGAGGGAGCCAGCCTTCACAAGCACTGTTTTGGCTTTCCCTGGGATGTTGCAAGAGAATTTGCAAGTCACACTGTTGGATAAACTGCTAGAGTGTTGTGGAAGGAAGAGGAAAAGCAGGAGCTACTTTTTCCATTACAAATGAGAGTCAGAAATATGCACTGATCTCCTGCATTGTTCTTCTTCCCTGCAAACAAACTTGGGATCCCAGGTTGAAAATTTTCTTGACCTCTGTGGAGGCAGATGTCCTTAATCCTCCAGACTAAAGGCATCACAGAGGGAAAATGAAGTATTTTGAAACCCTACTGTCTCCAGGAAAAGCAAAGCTGTTTTGAGAAATGTGCGTCATGTACTCACACTTGAAGTTGGAAGTCTGTCTGGGACATGGTTCATCACCTGCACTAGAGAGTTTTCAAGGGTCTGAGAGAAGAATATCTATTAGTCACCACCCCAGCTCTCTTCTCCAATACTTCTCACTCTAAAATATTCTAGAACTTCTACTTATTAGGAGAAGCTGTTTGAGCAACTTTCAGTGAGGTAGAGAAAGAAGTTCTGCTGAGATTGGTTTGAAGTGCCACCTTCTTTCTGCTGCACGGAGGAGCTCTAGGACAAGGAAGAAGGATAATTAAGAAAAATATGAGAGCAAAGGATTTCAGAAGCATTGTGTGTGCCAGAACTGGATAAATGGTTTGCTGACCAAGGAATAATACCTTCAGAAAAAAAATTCCTCACAAAAGTACATAGGTATAATCTAAATGCCCTTTTACTGTGCACCCAGTCCTTGAAAAAAGGAAGTCTTGCTAGATATGGAAGGAACTTCTGGCACTTCCTGTACACACATAAAGAAAATATTTAAAAACATAAGTATGAAAAGGCAGTGAATCCCTCTGCTAAAACTGCCTGTGTCTGTGAGAGATAAGAGAGCAGAAGAACAGAGAAAGAACAGTAATTTCTTTTACATTTTTACAGCACTTACAGCAGAACACCTACAAAACACCTTGCAATGGTTAGGCAGATGCTCTGGCAGCACTATGTACTACCCTGACACTTACTTTTTCCTCACTTTTGCTTCTCCTTGCAATTCACTTTCTTTACTATAGTAGTAAATTCTTCAGCTTAGGTGTTGTTCACAGTGACATGCTAATAGGGACCTTTACTCATTAATGCAATACAAATTAATAACCTGGAGGAATGAAGCATATTAGTATTCTGGTGGTTAAATATGCATGTGAAATCCTGGGCAGGTTTTTGCTTTGGCATTTTTACGGCTCACCCCAGTGGCTCCCACAGCTCCAAAGTCCCCTGTGGTGGGGAAATCTGTAGGACCCACCACCTGCCAGACCCTCTGCTGGCCATCACCAGGACCAGACATCCATTCATGCCATCAGCCTTGCCCTGCATCAGAGGGGAGGAATTACTGGGAAAGATTTGTATTGTTTGACATTTTTGTTTCACCTAAAGAAAAGTATTATGGTCAAGCCTACAAAGCCCAGCTCTGTTTCCTGAATTTTGAAGGCAAAACTTTTCAGGAGCGTAAATGATGGGCATTTAAGCTGGGGTCTTTAAAAGATACATAAGAGGCAATAAACGTTGTTGCTTGTGCTTTGTCTGATAAAGCTTGGGGAGTTTAAGAAACATGTCAAAAATTATGAGGAATGCTTAGGGACAGGGATAGGTTCTTCCTTTATTGGTTGTATAAATCAAAATAAATAAATGGGATATAAAGAACTAATTATTAGACCTGCAAATCAGTGCCAGTACTGGTAACAGACTCTAAATGTTTAGGTACCTCTAAATCTCTTAATACCTCTCAAAAGTAAAATCTCCAAGGATGTGTTTCCCTGTAGTGATGAACTTTGTTTCCAACGTGATACAACCCATAGATTTGGTATGCTGTGCTGAGTAGGGACTTACACCAGTTTTGCGAAGGATAAAAGATGAGAAAGTTTGTCTTATTTGAAAAAGGGCAAAATAACATATGCTGCACATTGTGAAGATGTGTTTACAAAAAGGGTGCTATTTGCATGCCACTTTCACCAAGGGGAAAGAATAATTCAGAGCAGAGGATGCCCAACTCCTTCCTTCTGCTCTGAGGGACCAGCAGAAGCAATACATCCATCTGATCAGCCTTTGCACTTGTGCAGCTTCCCAGTTTCCTCTTGGGAAGGAAGCCTAAGGGAAAGCTGGGAGAGACTGAGAAATGTATTCACAGATTCTCTATTGTTCCCCAAATATGTTTTCCTAGCTAACTCTTTAATGAACATTTTGTCAAGGAAAACTGAAGGATGCATCTGTGATTCTTCATTAGCTTGATAATTCATTTCTTTTATGGTCTTCCTGAAGGAAAAACTAGTTTCTCAAGTCCAGTTTTGACTTTTACAGTCAAGCTTTTGGTAGCAAAAATTTCTTGATTTTTTTTTTCTTTGAAACTACATAATCATTAGGATGAGCAGCAGGCACCACTCTGCAAGTTTAAAAACCCTCCAAAAAGTTTATTGAGTTTTTATGCCCCAAATCCAGATTGTGTCTAATTGTTCCTCTCCATCACACAATGTGTTCGAATCCTGTGCTGCCAGTAATCACCTCCAGAAGAAAGAAAATGCAGTATTTGTTCCCCGGGAAAGCTGTTACAGATGTCCATTATGTAGTTCCTTTTCACTTTTGTTAAATTAAAGCAATATTTTAAATATTCTGAATACAAATTTTGTTTGCCTCTCATATTACAAGGCCTGAAGGAAAAGCAGTAGACGGTCTTATTTCCTTAGCAACAGAGTCAGGTGTGATTTATGCCACTGTGCGTCCTTGCAGCTGTCTCCAAGCAACAAACCAAACTGCAATGCCAACTGTTGTGCACACAATATATGGAGGGGCTTGAGGGAAAACTCTGGAGCCCAAATACCTGTCCCTGGCATCAAACAGGAGGCAAGACTGAACAAACATGGGATTATCATAGAAATGGAAATCAATTAAATAATCTATGCATCTCAGTTCAGCCTGCCAAATGCTCAGTAGGCAAAGAATAATCTATTTTAAATCAGTCAATGCTTAGGTGAAAACTATAGATGTGTGTTAATACTTTACTGAGGCTTTGCCTTAGCTTATGAAACTGGTACCACTGCATCTGCTGTCCCTGAGCTGGCTCAGCAGGAGTTCTCATGGAAAACAGAGCAATTGCGCAGCAAAAAAATATTTTCAGTAATAATTGACTGTTAAAGTAGTTGGCAAAATTTGCCAAACTTCATTTGCCATTTCAAAGCTGTTTCCTCTCTGAAGTAGGGACTTGTATCTACGATTGTATCATGTTGGCAAACACTGTGTTTCTAAATAACAACTGTAAAGCTAGTAAGGCTTGCCAAATGCAATCATGACAGATAGCACTATTTTCCTGAAAAAAAATTACTGTTTTAGTTAAGGTGACATTTGCTTTGGAAGCTGAGGTTTTGCAAGTGAAATCTGCTGTTTATGCATCAGTCTCCCTAAGCCAATGCTTTTTAGGTGCTTTTCAGGTGCAGAGCTAACACCTGTGGGTTACAAAATGCAAGCAAGCAAGCACTCCCTCATGTCAACATTTCATCCCTGCCCCTAGTTTACTCCTACTGGAAATCCATAAAACTTCTGAAATACCAGTGTTCATTCCACTGCTGAAAATGCAGTGGTTTGTGTAGGAAGGGCTGCATCCTGTGTTAACTGTGTTAACTGAAATCAAGGAGGACCTGCTGACCAACAGGTGAGAATGGAGCATGAAAATGCTGGGATCTCCCCAAGGGTTGCCACCCGCTGGTGCTGGAACTAATGCACTTGTGTTTCACATCCCTGAGCACACGCTACCCATGCCACACCTGATGCAGAGGCAGAGACGGTCACCTCTCCCTGGCCCTTCCTCACCATGTCAGCTTCAGGAGAAACTTCTGCACTGTGAAGAAGGTTTTCTTTTGGTGCTCTGCAAGATGGAAAACACCTCCAGGTGAGTGCCTCCCACCCGCATGGCTTGAGTGCAATGCCAGCATCTACAGCCTGGAAATATCAGTAAACAGAGGGGAAAGACTTAGTAAAAACCACTAAACCATCCCTCATTTTTAGGGATCAGGTCTGAAATTGCAGTGACGATGTGGGTGCATGAAGGTCTCTGAGAACTGGGGTCAGGTTTATATCACTGCTCCTGGCAGCACTGCTCAGGGTTTATCCCAGCCCAGCTATCCACAGTTAACTACAATTCCTGCCTTTCCCAGTCAGAACTTCATTTACCATCATCCTTTAAGCTTTCAACTTTTCACTTCTTGGAGTGCTACTTAAGCAGTTGTACTCTGAAGCCAATCTGCCTAATTCCAGCACATCAGGCAATAGCCGCCTCGCCTTGCCTTGTACTTGCAAAAGCTTCTAGACTGCTGGGTGTTTTTTTTTCAGTGCATAGGTTTGTGCTAAATGGTTTCCTCCTTTTTTTTTTTTTCTTTTCTTTGGGCCTCATCCTTTTGGAAACATAACAGTAGAGTCTTACTGCAGAGCGTTTCCTACTTATTAAGCCATAACCTTTCCCCCCTTTGCCTCATATTTTTGTCCTGATTTTAAAAGTTATCTTTCTGTAGAACTTTTCTTGGAGAGTTCTCACTTAAAACTTTTTATGATAATCTACCAAAACTCTCATCAGCTGGCAGATGTTGCTTAATTTAAAAAGAGCATAAACCTGTAAGACATAATGTTGAATTTTTTTTCCGTAATATTTTGTTCTGAAGTGGTAAATTCTTGCAGTACTATAAGCCTGGATTTATGTTAAATATTGGATAAAAACAATTCTGTATTTGTTACCTGACTGCAGATATACTCCTGTTGACACTGCTTCTGTAGATCAGGTATCACTGCAATTTTGAATTTTTAAAAATAAAAATAATTATCTTTGAGATCTAATGCAGTACTAAAGTCAGGCTTGTTCTCCCACTCCCTTATTTAACCCAGCATAATCAAATACAGATTTTTACATCAAACAGCAATCCCTCAGAAGTTCAAGAAATGCTAGCTGGCCCTATCACTAGAAAATATTTAAACATGCATCTTATTTATTTTATTATTTACAAAAGAACTTTAATCATGTGAATAGTATCATCATATCTGTGAGATTAATTGCACGCCTGGTGCTATCAACAAGCTCTGGTATCTTTTCCTTTAATTTGGGATGCAAATTCTGATACAGTTTTATGGCACGCACCTGTCTTCCGCTCTCTGCAGAGAGGCACACTGCTTCCCCCTGTGAAGTGGCACAAGGTGCTAAAATCGAGAAGCTGATCCTCTTTAAAACACAAGGAAAGGGTGTCTGGGTCCTTCTCATCTGGGCAGCCAAAGGGTCTTCAGGTACTTCTACAAAAGTGAAAAACTCAAAGGTTCCTCTTGTGTATGTAAATTCATGGATGTGAATAAGGTTTTTCTGGTATAAAATATCTGCAAAAGGAGGACCAGACCTGTGGAAAACACAAACCAATTTCAGTTGTTTTAATGATCACCTGCTTATTATTTGTATATGTATTTTTACAAATTTGTGTATGCTTTTAATATGAGGCTTGAAAGGATCACAATGGAAGTAAACCTCTGTATTTTATGCTTTCCCTGGATTGCAGTTTTTCATACTTGAAAGAGTAAAAAAAAATGGTCCAAGGCACCCAATTTTTTTTAATTTGATACCTCTTCCTTATCAGAGTATTTAAAGAGTGAGCTGTAAGTGTAAAAAGTTTCATTATTCATCAACAGTCTATCCTTTTAATTAGCCATTATGCCTCATGTGCACTTGTTTGCTGCTGGCAAGCTCATTTAAATGGCACGACTTTATTTTGGTTTGTTATTTTAATTAAAAGAAGCAGACTGTGATTGTTAGAGAGAAGTTTTTCTCTTAATCTTTTACCCTTTAGCTTGTTCATAAATACAAATTTCTTCAGCATCCTAGTGAAGCTGCTTATGTTTTTTCAGTGTATATTTAGTGCTGCACAGAGAAGCAGACGGACTACGGGATAATGAAAGACTGATTTCGGCACTGCCTTGCATCAGTCCTAGTACAACTAATTAAATTCAGAGACGAAATAGGCTGTCAGCGGGTCTGCATGTTGTGGTTCCATTACAGGAGTTGGAGGCAGTCTTTTCCATCAGTGCTCTGCAATACCACCCCAGTTTTAGGACTAAGAGGATGCAAAATAGTAATGAATAAATCCATCATCTGAGAGGAAGATGAGTTCAAAGAAACCCAGACACAGCCATGGGATTTGTATGGAAATTGTGGTGTGCAGGGCTGGACAGCAGCACCTGGGGACCCAAGCACTGACCAGCAACTGCAGGTTGGCAGACGCCCACTCCAGAAGTGTGTGTTCTCGAGATCCCTCCCTCTCCCCTCCTCAAAACTCCTGAAACAAACCTACGGTCCACCAGACACCCTTCTCTTGCCACAAATCCATAAAGCTACAGTTTGTCACAAGGTGCGAGGCCAAGAGAAGAGCACAGCCCTATGTCCTCTCTCTTCATTGGACCAAAAAGGTCAGATAGGATGATGGCAGAAAATGCTCTCACTCCTGGAGTGACTCACTACACCACAGGAAAGAAACAGTGAGGAGGCTGTGCTGCTGGACCCTTCAAGGCAGCTCATCATTAGACTCTTTGTATCCTGAATTCTACACTTTCTGCTTCTCCTTCCTTTCTTATTTCCATAGAAATTGAAAAGCATCTGTGAAATGTCTATGCTTGACATTTCTGAGATGAGTTTCCAGCTCTGGTATACCTCTTCTAGCAGTGGTTAAGTACTATCTGGGGGGTTGTTAATTTTTTGTTTTGTTTTGTTTTATTTTTTTCTTTTTTTTGGCTCCCATTGAACTGTGTTGCAGATTTGCAGATTTCTCTTGATGACATGCATGTTCTTTCCTGAACATTTTTCTCCGGCCTATGTGACTTGAAAAAGTGCCTAATGAAGTAGTCTTCTGTGCCTGTACTCTGCATCGTAAACATACACGTTAGCTCTAGAGGTGCCAATTCCCAATCAACATGCAAAAGCCATCTGCAAGAAGTTCCTGCTTCTTTACTCACTATCTAGAAGAGTCATTTCTCATTCCCTGATGAAGCTTTAACCAGTAAAGGATCACAATGGCTCCATTTAAAATTTCCCTAAACAGCAATAAAATGTTATTAATCCCTTTCTCTCTGGTTCCAGATCACTAACAGCGATCATAAACACAGCAAACTGGGCTATTTGTCTATGCTTCAGCTCATGCAGAAATAATTTTCTGTTTGATTCTTCAATCAGATCTGCAGACTTTCCATCATCTGCCTCTCTTTTCTCAATCCACACAAGTCAGTAAAATTGTCACCTTTTAAAAGCAAATATTGTACCTTCCCAGTTACATTTTCATTTTAAAAATAAATCAATAGAGTTTGTAACTGATAACCAGATTATGATTGCTTTTAAGATTCTGGTATCTTTCCCATGAGTTAATTTGACAGCACAATAAAATACATCTATTTACTACAAGGAACACTCACACATTCAATTGTCCTGTTTTAAAAGAGACCATAAATGAGATTTAGGATTTTAAACAGCCTGGATGTCTTTCCTTCCTCTTAATTTCCAGCTGCTTGACTGTTATAAATCCTTCTTCCCTGAGTAGAGTTTTTAAGAGCAATTCAAGACTTTTTTATGTATATATAAACATATATATACATATGGACATGTACACCCCTATCCATATAGTGAAGGAAGAAATTTCTTTTTGTGCTACTTTCACAGAAACTAAAAGGAGGTGAGCCACTTTGTTCTCTGCAAAGCTCATCTGAAGATGTTCCTCTCTGCATTGTCCCTGTTTCTTCTCTACAACCTTCATCCCCAGCCCCTATGCAAGCTCTGATCTCTGCCTCATAAAACTGTTCTGCAATCCACTCAAAAGCAGAGGCAAAGAGCATCACTAAAATAATTATATCCAACAGTGCCCCAAAACTGTTTGTCTTGCAGTGTGGGGCTGTTTTGTTTTCACAATACAGGGAAAATTTTCTTTTCCCTCTGGGGTTGAAACTGAAAAGTGTAAGATTTGCCTCATCCCGCTGGGAAATACTGATTGTTATTAGGCCTCATGAGGAGCATAATTACTGCCCAGGTGACTCTGTGGTTACACTTTACTACTATGAACACGCATAAAAAAGGCAAAACAAAAAATTACTGAATTAGAAGTGGCGATGGGAGAAGA
>VZTV01027137.1:0-14127 GCA_013400875.1 Anhinga rufa
CATTAAAAAAAATAATAATAAAAGGATTAGCTGTTTTCTTGACGTTCAGTGGCACGTCTCGACTGCCGCCGTGCTGCCTGTATTAGCTCCAGGCACGGGCAGGAGACGCGTTTCCCCGGCGGAGGAGGCGCCGGCACAGGTAAGGCCGTTCACGGGAGATTTTGGGTGGCTGAAGCAGGTCATGCCGGGGGTGCCGGTGCCGATACGCCTGACAGCGCAGGCTCCTGTTCTCCTGCCCACGAGTAAAGCCGCAATCTCTTTCCAAGACCGTTATCCATCACAGGGGCTTTTCTCCCCGCCACCAGCCGTGCGTGGCTGTGTGTCCTGCCTGCGGCGCAAGCAGCGCTGGGCTCTCCCCCACCTCGTGCTCACGCCGCTCTAAACACCCCCCATCCACTTCCCACCCCTCCGGGGTGCCCAGCGAGGCTCCTGCTTGCTGGGGAGATGGCTCACAGCGCTGGGGAAGGCGTTCTGGGGAGGAGGCATGGGTGAGGCTGGAGGATGAACCGAGTAGCTGGAGATGGACGGGGCTGGCGGCGCCAGGGGCTGCACGGCATCTCGAAATGTGGGCGGCCAGAGCCCCACGTCCAGCCCGGTGGGGTGGTGGGCACCGCTTGCTGGAGGACCGACACCCGCCCCTCGCCATCGCACCGATCCCTCGGGTGATGCGGAGCCCGTGCCGCCAGCAAGAGAGCCGTCCCAGCCAGCAGCAGCGCCGAGGTTGGGTTCGTGCCATCTGACATTGAACCAGAGCTAAATTTGTCCGGTTTACACTTGGGAGGAGTGACAGCCACGAGGAGAGAGAAGTGCCTTCCATTTCCAGCGCAATAAAGATATGATGGAAAAAAAGTTTCATGGTGGATTAGCACCCTTGAGGTACTTGAAGCTGTCACTTAGAATATGCAAGATCGACTGCGTAACCTCTGCTGTGTGCTAGGGGAGGGGGGGAAGGAAAAGCAAAACCCCTTTTACAGGATCCCTTCCTCAAACACGTGACAGTCCACAAATCAAGCCCATAACACGCAGAACTTACCCAGTAATTAGTTTTATAAACACGCAATTCAGTTGATGTAACAAAAGCTGTAATTTAAAATTTGACACCATCTCCCTTTGCCGGGGGCCGGTGGGAGGGAGGTTATTAATAGCAGGAGTAAGAGTTTGTATTTTTCTTCTCCGCGGCACTTGGGAGGGGGGCAAATGACCTCAGTGTGAAGAAACTTTATTTTCTACTGCCTCTTGATTTATGTGGGGAATCTGTTGCATGATTAGCGCCTATCATCAATAACCAGGCGACGCAGGCTGACAGCTGCTGAGTGGAATGAAGAAACCCTGCGAAGCAAATAGCTACAAATTTCCCTGACAGCCCCGGTTCGATTACACGGCGTCAGCTGCCAAAACACCAGTTATTACAGGCATGGAGTGCCATGAATAGCTGAGCAGAACAGAGCGCGGGCAGCGGTAACACGGGGTGGGATGTTAACACCCCCGGTGCTCCTCTCCCTTGGCGAGGGCATTCGGGGATCATTTATTTACAGCCGCCCGGGCTTGGTGTGCGCCGGGGCCTGGACCTGCTATTTATGCTGATGCTGAGGGATCACCTCCGCCAAGACGGATGGATGTGTGAGTGGCAGCAGTTTTCCCTCCTCCCTGCCAGAGATATTAACGCCAGAAATAAGTTTATAACAAAACCCGTGCCCCGGCTTTCCAGGCGACCCCTTCCTGAGGATTTACCGACGCGCATATGGTTAGGAAAAAACTTAGGGGCGATATAGAAATAAATGCAGGGCTTGCTGCCTGCTCGCAGCGTCGAATCCCGCAGGCGAAGTGCTACGCGGAGCAGCAAAAGGGTAGCAAAGGGGGGAGCTGCGGTGCTCCGTGGCAAGCACCGGCAACGTCCCGCCGGCCGCGCGCGGCTCCGTCCAGCCCTGGGCCACTCAGGGCTTTGCTTGTGAGCCGGGCTGTTGGCAAAACCGGCTTTGGAAATCATTTTGCGTTTTAAGCAAGTGTTGGAGCGCCGTGGTGAGGACCATCACCATGCACAGCGGAGCCTTCGCAGGCGCAGGACCCGACTGGCGGCGTTAATCGGGGAGCCGTGGCGATCCCCCGGGCTGGTACAGCCCGCCCAAACTGAGCAAACACAGCTCGAATTTAACCCGCTTAGTGCTCGTGGGGACCTGCTCACAAACAACCCGCCTTACCAAGCATCCTTCCCGAAAACGAGAGAGGCAACAGTTCCGAACGGCTGATGAACCTGAGCAACGTTCATCTGCTGGCAGCCTTTCCGCATGGGAGCGGCGGTAACACTGAGTACACCGCTCACTGGCGATTATTCAGCCCTCCCCGCTGAATGGATATGCCCCTGGCAGGCCCAGGATCGTCCCTCCTTGCTTTAATAAGGAGGGTTTTTTCTCGGAGGAGGGAGACGGGGCGGCGCAGAGCCCGCTGCAGCACCAGCCGCTCAGGTCCCTTCCGACACTTGCAGGGTGAGGAGAACGGAAACGTTCTGTAAACGAAGATGAATTTGGCATTTTTCATGGGAATATTGGTCAGCATCGCTCGCCGTGACACACGCTCGGCTCCCCAAAGCGCCTGGGAGGCTCAGCCCGCCGAGCCCTGCAGCGGCTCAGCCCCCAGCACCGCAGGTCTGGGGCTTGCGGCTCTGACAAGGGCAGCCGGCGCCCGCCCTGCGCCAAGGATTTGCCGTTCCCCAGCTAGTTTCTGCTATTTTTCATCTTGAAAAGAGCACCTTTGAAGTCAGCCACCCTTTGCTCAGCTCTAGCTCGCAACGGGGCGCGGATGGGACCCACCGGGCAGACCCCCAGGGTAGGGCTGGCTGGAAGACGCATTGCCTGAGGTTTCCTATAGGAAAAATAATTTTTTCCAGAGATGGGCATGGTTTGAATTTAGGCTTTCGTGTCAAGTTGTGTGCCAGTGTTAGTATTTAATTTTGTTTTGATGTTTATTTATTATTTATTTATTTTGTGAAGCCGCAGAGCATGCAATGGCCAGAGCGCTTCTGGTGAAATCTGGTTTTCATCCGCACGTGGCATGTCTAAGCAGGGAAATGCCTCTCCTGGGACGATGTTTCCGAAGGGAAGGCTGCGGGGTTGGAGGAGAGGCAGGTTCACCCCCAAAGCCTGGAGCTGGGGTGCTGGCTGCCCGTGGGTCACGCTCACAGCTTCGCCCCCAGCAGCGGGGAGCAGCACCCAGCTTCGGGCTGCCCTGCGGAGCCGGGCGTTGCTGTTTGGGCTTTTGTTTCCTGGACGTCGACGAGAGAAAACATTTTAGCTTTTTGCTTTTCTTCCCTGTTTGGTATGAAAACACCTCCCAGCGCTGAGGCTGTTCAGGGACACGAGCCACCACTTTGTGACTGGGGTTATTCCTTCTCTTCCAGGACATCAGTGCTGTCGGGGACCGGCAAGGGGCCGACGGAGAGCTTTGCCCAAGGCTCTGCGGGTCTCATGCTGCGTGCTGCAAGGATGGACGGGATGTCCTGGCTGTGCACCCCGCTGCAAGCCATGCACCCCACTGCAAGCCATGCACCCTGCTGCAGGCAATGGACCCCGCTGCAAGCCATGCACCCCGCTGCAAGCCATGCACCTCGCTGCAGGCAACGGACCCCATTGCAAGCCATGCACCCTGCTGCAATCCATGCACCCTGCTGCAAGCCATGCACCCTGCTGCAGGCAATGGACCCCGCTGCAAGCCATGCACCTCGCTGCAGGCAACGGACCCCATTGCAAGCCATGCACCCTGCTGCAGGCAGCACACCCCGCTGCAAGCCATGCATCTCTGCTGACATGAGAGACGGTGCCTGCAGCAGGGTACATGGCCTGCAGTGGGGAACGCTCCCTGCAGCAGGGTGCATTAACGCAGAGATGCTGGGCTTCACCCACCCTGTGTCCATGCGATGCTCAGGCAACCTAGAGCTCCAAATCAAATCAAATTCTGCTGGAAACTCTGTAGGTGCTGATGGAATATTTATGAGTCAGTGCATGCTCGGCCTCTGATTTAAGGGAAGAAACTGTTTTTATCATGAAGACGAACCTGAGGGGAACATTTTATTAGAGAGCACGGTGTTGTAAAACATTGTATTCGGAAGAGGACGGCGCGTGATTTCCCTCCTGCGGAGCGAGGCTCAGGCGCTGAGCTGGAAAGCCAAGCGTTTCCTTACCCAGACGCACGATGCGGCCATGGGGCTGAGGTCTCCGATGGACAGGGTCTGCTCTGAGGCTCAGCTGGTGGTGGGGAACACCTTTTGCTTCCCAAAGCAGCATCCTTGTCCTCCCTGCCCATGTTTCCTCGCCCTTGCAACCGCCTGGTTCTGGTAGGAGAGGCAAAATGCTGTCCAGCACCCCGAGGAGGGCTTGGGAAGCCTTCCCATCATCTGGGATGGAGATCCTTCCCCTGGAAGTGCAGGTTGGATCTGGCAGCCACGCTCCACTGGGCACGACGCTCCGGAGCTGCCTCCATTTGCCTCCCACCTGCTCAGCCGAGGCGAGCTCTGCTGCTGGCCTCTCTCCCCCGGCACAGGGTTATTTGTCAGGTTTTAGTTTCTCTCAGCTTTCCTTTTAAAATAATTGAAGTGTCAACTCTGGTTCACGGGCTGGTCAACGTTTTAATTCCTCCCTAACTTTATAAGGCAATTTCATGAATTATACAGTGTGGTAACAGAAGGAGCTAAATAAAGATGCAACACTAGCTGTGTTTAATAAATACACCCTCGCTATCCGTGGAAGCTATTTGCAAGTCAAAAATATGGCACACGATGATCTAGCTGTCGATTGCAAATTTTTTAGATTACTGCTAGGTCAGCACTATTTTATGCTAAATCCCATCAACTAAAAATAAAAGGAGGAGGCTGTGCACGGGGAGCTGTAAAGCAGAGGCAGCCTCGCCGTGGGCTCCCTGGTGCCAGCGACCTACCGAGCTAACGACCAAGCATAAACGGACAAACTTGTATTTCTTCCCCTGACAGGCGCTAAGCAACCCCTCGGGAATCCAATAGCACTGTTTAGGAGCTGCCAGGAGGCGTTAATAATAAAGGTGACCCTCACCTATGGCCCGATCCTGGGCGGAACCGAGCCGCCGCCTGGAGAGGGAGCAGGAGAGGGGGGTCCGGAGGTGCTGGTCTTGGAGCTGCTGCTGGAGCCCCGCCGGAGGGGACGACCCAGCGGAGGGGGACGGCTGCTCTCGCCACGCTCCTGATGGGCGAGAAGAGCTTTTTGAGGCGCGCACCCAGCGGCGCGGGAGAGCCGGGTGCCACCGGCCGCATCGCCGAGCGTCTCTGCCGTGAGCCGGGGCCGCCGCTTTCCTCTGCCTGCCCTGCACACCTCTGCGGCAGACTGGAGACGGGCGAGGGAGTGGTGAGGACTTACTCCCTTGATGGTCGCAGATGGCTTCGAAAATGGGCAATTGCGCATTCGCGGCAAGCTGCGAGTACAGTTTTGCCACCTTTCTCAGGCAAATGCCGGCTTGCTCTCCTTGCACGCCGAGCTGGGCTCCTGCCTGCCTCAGGGCTGCTTGGGTTTCCTTGCAAAAGCTGTGCAGGAGTCCCTAGCAGGGGCCACCGTGCTGGGCTAAACGCCAGCGTTGGGCCACGCCAGTGCCGGGCGTCAGGAGGTGCCGCACACCAGACGCGTGGCACAGCATCGAGGAAAAGGTGGGAGAGAGGCAGGCAGCAAACCGGGGCTGGGCTGTACCCGGGGGGCCTTTGCCGCAGCGCTGGAGCCCGCAGAGCCGCTTGCTGTCGGCAGCGCGGCGTGCCGGCGGAGCAGAGCCTGGCACTGCCACCGAAACCACCACCCCAGCACCAAAGGGGCGAGCGGGAGCCAGCCGGGTCTCGGCTCCCAGGCAGATCAGGAGGTACTAACACGTGCGTTCCTCCTTCCCTGCGGCGATGAGCTGCTCTCCCAGTCGACCAGAGAAGGTTTTCCACAGGGCCCCCGGCGCACGCAGCTCAGCCGAGCGGAGCCGGTGGTGGAGCAGGGGAGCCCCCATCCCTGCGCGGTCCTGGGACGCGCGGCAGCCCCGGTGCGAGGACCTGCTCCTGCCCGCGCCCTCCTCCCCGCACGGGTCCGCAGCTTGCTGACCTTGCATCGAAGCCCTGGAGAAGTGCCCGAAGCCTTGCAGGGGCTGCCACAGCCCTCCTCGGCCCTCGGGGGCTAGAGGGGCTGCAGAGAGCAGAGCGACACCCTCCCGGTCATACTGACGGTCAGGCTTGGGGCGGGCAGTGCCCTCCTAAAGGTTTTTGGCCAAGGTGACCCCAGCGCAGCAGGACTCAAGTCACCTTCACCACTCGGCCAGCCTCGTTTCTGCGGCAGCGATGGACTGAGGGAGAAGGAATACTGGTATTTGTCCCTGTCCGCCTCTCGGCGCACACAGTAAATTGGCCATTAGTTACCAAATTGGCTATAGAGACAGACTGAGGGTGGTTCCAGACTTCACAGAAATCCGCTGGATTCAATTAAGCTTCTCTCATTGCAACCAAAGCAAAGGGCGAGGATGCTTGCCGGCGCTGCGTGCCCCGGAGCCGCAGCCCGGGGGACAGCCACGCCACGGGCCTGACGACGATGGGTTTGAAGGTTGGGTCCCGCAGCTGGAGCTCGTGGCTTGAGCTTTGCCTTGAAGGCTCAGCTGGAGGCTGCAGGAGGACACTGATGCTCTCCTCCAAAGCTGCGCTGGGGCTCCCATCAGCGCTGGCCAGCGCACACAGACCCCCCACCCCGGCAGCAGGACCCCGCGGGCACCGTCACACGCGTGTCGCACACCCCGCGATGCAGAGGGAGCTCGGCCTCCTGGCCCCAGCCCCGTTCCCTGCTGCAGGGCTCAGCCCTCAGCGCTTGAGGCAGAGCTTTGCCTTACCATGCATTTAGCTGCGCTTTCTTAAGCGAATTACATCAGCCTTGGCTGCGGATCACGCAGACCCACTTCCCCCTTCCCATGCACATCACAGAAATCCCCGTCTCTTTTCCAGTGTGAGAGCAGAAAACGACGGGAGCAGCGTACTGGGAGGAAACTACCATGAAATAGCCCTCGGTCGTAGATTAGGAGCGTGTCATATGTTTCATTACCTGCTGAAAGACAGTTGCTGTGTGCTGGGGAATATTTATAAAGCCAAACTTTACAGCTCTCTGCCTTTTCCTTGCAAGCATGTAGCCAGAAAGGCATTAATAAAGTAGCCTTGATGATCTGAATGATTTATGGAGCAGCAATTCTGCAAATAGGGTTCAAACTTTTAAAGATTTATTTGTTTTCCAACAAAAAGTCATCCTCGTGGTACGCAATGTATATACCGTGTAGGTTAATTATGCTATTTATATCTGAGATAAATTGCTCGGTGGGCAGTATGCCAACGCACCGGTTTAGCTTGGTGCTAATGTTTTCTAGGAGATTTTTCATCCCCCTGGAAGTTCCGTAACGAGTTCATGCGACTCCGGCAGCTATCGGGAGACGTGCGTTCGAGCCAGACATCACACCACTCGAGTGCCCTGCACAGTCAGGCCATATTTCTGATTTCTTATTAAAAATTCTCTTTGTTCCCCTCTGTCTGCTGTCGGTCCTTCTCGAGCTGAAGCACGCGAGCAGCGGCACGCTATGCCGGATTTTGAAGTGCCGGCAGCTTTCTTTTCAAATGCTTCCTTTAAAAACCCCTTCAATATTGCAGCCTTCAGAAGTCCTCCCTTTCTGCCAAGCCTTTACATTTCTTTTGTCCTTTGTTCTGCTTCCTTTAAGCCTGGTCCCCCTTCCATTATGCCTGCCAGAGGAATCCGCAGTACAAAGATTTCTACCAGCGCCTTGCTTGCTTTCTGCCTCCCTCCCTCCCTCCATCCCTCCAGCATCCTCCATGATTACATCCTCTCCGTTGCTCTACAGCTGTTCCCAAACTCCCCTTCAGCATCCGAAGCTGCAAATCACTCCTGCCCCACATATGCACACGGGGTTTGGATATGCGCAGCGCTTGAATCCTGGGGGCTGGAAGGTTTTTTGCTCTCGCTTTCAGCAGAAGCCGGGATGCGGTGGATAAGGCTGACTCCCAGTGGCTCACGGTCCTTGACTCGGCTGGTGCTTGCTCTGTTTCCTATTCAGGCGATGAATTGCAGAAGCACTCTTGCTCTTGGAAATTTTGCCTGCGCACATAAGTAGATTTTTATCCGTTCCTTCCAGATGCTGCAGTTATAAGTGCCCGTGTACATTTTGTTACGGTTCCCCAGATAACAGCATTTGGAGTATCACTCCTTCAGAAAATCCATGCAAAACCATCTGTGATTTTCTGCTTTTGGATGGATAATTGGATTGTAGTGTAGGGTGGGCTTGAGGCTTGGGTTTATTTCCTTGCCTGGAAACTCCAAAGTACTTACAGCCAGGCTCCAGGAGGCTTTCGGACAAGAATGAAGCCCTGCATGCCCACTCCTGGCTGGAGGTGAGCGGTTTGCCACCAGCAGCCCCAGTTAACCCACAGCTGCCCCACTGGATGTCTCACGGCTGCTCTCGTACCATCACCTGCCAGGCAGGAGCCTCGTTTTTCCTACTCTGGGCTTGGTCCCATATTTTAAAGCACCCTTTAAAGAGCTGCAGAACTTCTTTGATACCGTTTTAATATCTGTGATAAGTCCCTTCAGGGCAACCCAGCTTTCTTTTCTTTCCTGTCAATTAATTAAGCACTGCGGAACAGTGGCATTTCTAATCATCTAGAGGCAGGGCAAAGCAACCGCCAGCAGCACGGCCTTCCTCACCCACCCCTACCACCAAACACCTTGAGGAGGCGGCACCGAGGGCCACCAGGATTAAGGACGGTGCTGCACGGGGCACGGCAGCGGCACACGGTCCCCGCTGCTGCGGCACATCCCAGATGGGAGCAGCAACACGCCGGCTGTAAATCACATCACGGAACAGGCGGGGGAAAGGAAAAGAAGTGGGGGAGATGCTGGAAAAAGCCGTGGGGTGGGTGCGGGGTGAAGAGCAGCCCCGGGGGGCTGGCTGTGGAAGGGGGACTGCAGCTCGGGTTGCGTTGCTGAGACCGTCATGGGCTTCTGGGCATCCTGCTGGGCCATCGGCGCTGCGCCATCGCGGCTGGTCTCGTCAACTGGAAGGGCATCTAACTGCAGGGCATTGAGCATCTGCTGCCGCGCTGCGGTCCAGCGGCCGCGCCGGCGGAGGGCTGAGCCAAACCAGCAGCGGGGGCTTTAGCCGAGCCACCCGCCTGCGCGAGCGGGAAGCGCCGGCCCCGGCTCCTCGGGGGTCACAGGAGGCCACTTCTGGGTTTATGCAGGCAGAAAAACCACAGCAGGCTGTCGGAAAAAATAAAATTAAAAAAAAAAAAAAAAAGCAAAATGCAGAACACTAAGAACGGGCGGGAATTTGGATGGGGAACGGAGCTGAAGGATGCCGGGTAATGCTGCAGCTTGGACGAGGCTGGCCCAGGTGGCTGGCTGGCTGCGATTTGCCCTGTTCATGCTCATGCACGGCCCTGATGTGGCAGGATGCGGCCAGCGAGCTCCAGGGCAGCACAAGCATCCCGGCGATGTGCTCTGCCCGCCCAGGGGCTGCGATGCTTCTCCTGCCTGGCCCCCAGCGCGGAGACGGCCCCAGTTTGTGACTGGCGTCCCTCGCGGGGAAGCCCTGGCTGAGCTGGTGGCTGTGGCTCCAAGGGAAGAGCCTTCATCTCCCGCCGAGCCAGCAGCGGTGGAGACACGGTTATAAATGCACTTGACGTTTGTTGGTTTTGTTGTTGGGTTTTTTTTAAGAAACAGCAGCCCATCTCCCATCTGCCAGCTCAAGTGCCACGGAGCGCGTCTCCAGCGCAGCCAGACGGCTGCAAAATAAACCTCCCGGGCTCTTTCCCCTCCGGCCGCAGGAGCCATCGAGAGCTGTTGGCTCCGCTGCCCTGGGGATGGTGCATTCCTGCTCACCTGATTTATTATCTCCGCTCGGCACACAGAGAAGAGGATTCTTCCCAGGAAGAAGAGATGGCAACGCGAGGCAGTCCCTTGGAAACAGGCAGCGTTTGTCTGAGAATTCCTTCAAAGGAGCAGAGGGAGGAAGGAAAAAAGAGTGCAGCAGAGAAAGATTTATTTTTAAAAAAAAAAAGAGAAATCAGAGGCACTTGCAAAGCTGGACAGTATTTCTGTTCGGGAAGGCTGAACGGAGACCTGCAGAGACAAGTTTTGCATATTCAGAAAAGTAAACAGCAGGCTCAGCCTTGGTTTTCTGCAGAATTACAGGAACCAGAGATGGAAAAGACCTATTAACTCATCTTTCCATTTCCCTCCAGGGCAGAGCAGGATTGCTCCCCGGAGGAGATTATTTTTAGCACGCTGTCGAACAGAGTTTTCAACATCTCATGAGATGGGGTTTCTTTTCCAGGGATTTAGATGTACGAATGATAAACCAGGTTCTGCTGAAAGACAGCTTGACCCGGAGATGAAACGAGGATCAAAGCGGTGCTCTGAGGTTCAGAAATGTTTGCCTGCGTGTTTTCTTCTCTCTCTAACATGTTTCCGCATCTCCTTACAGCGAGCCTTGCCTGGGAAGGAAGCAGAGGCAACGAAGCCCCACTTCTCCAGGGATTTTTCTTACAGAAAAGAAGAAATGCGACAATTGCTCTGGAAGAAGCTTCACACGGGCGTCCCACGTCCTGGGAAAACATGGCACACGCTTGCATTTATGGGGAAACAAAAGAGGCACGGCACTGCTCGCTCAGCAGCACGTGCCCCGCGGTGTCCCGCGGACCCAGCCGAAGGAGGTGCGCCGTGCCAGCGGGTGGTTTCTGGCACTGCTTCGGGGTGACTGTGCTCCTGCGCGGGCTCTGCAGGGAACCCGCCGACCTGGCACCCGCCGGCATTGCACCGGTGGGACCTGCAGATCTGCTGCCGGCGGTTCAGGGGAGCTTCGAGCTCTCACAGCCGCAGCAGCTTTTGAGCAGGGCCCGAATCGCCGCCGCAGCCTTGGGTCTCCTTGGCGGGCTCTGCTGCGGTCCTGCACGCCCAGCTCGCTCGGGCCGCGCATCGCCTGCAGCTTCCCCGCACGGCTCCGGGCGCGGGGCCGGCGGCTGCCCGAGCCCTGCAACTGCTGCGGCTCATTACAAAGGAGAGACACACGCCGGGCCCTCTCCTGGACGCGGCTCTCCCTCCTTCCTCTGACTCTCTTTGATCTTAAAATTAAAATTGTTTTTCAGCCTGCCAGTATATTTTTGCTCCGTGTGGGCTAAGCGACGCCAGCCGAGCGAGGCTCTCGCTCCCCAGCAGCCCTCGGTTCACGGGGAGCGGCTGAGATCTTGTGTTTGCGCCCAGAGCGATTGCAAACACTTTGCCAATGGTTTCGGTGGCTGTTTCGGCGCGAGGGGGAGGGAGAAAAGGGGAGGAACTGGACTTGGATGCTGCCTCTGAGCTGATTGTTTGCAGGCCAGTAATTCAGGTTGCAGACAAGGCCCCATTGACTCTCCGGCAAAGCCGGAGCGGTTCAGCTGTTAACCCCGGAGAAGCGGCTGCTGCCTGCATGCCGCGGGGCCGCCGAGGCCGCCGGGGCAGCGCGGCCGGGGCATGGCTCCCAGCTGCCCGAGGGGCTGCCCGGGGGCTTGGGTAGCCCCCGCAACCTGGCTGCAGGGACGCGCTCCCGGCATCGCCCCGGGGAGGCTTGGAGCCCCAGGTTCATGGGAGCACCCGCTGCGGGAGAGGAGCACCCTGCACCCCGCTCTGAGCACCGGCGCAGGCTGCTGCAGCTGCAGGGCGCGCGTGGGGGGGGGTTGGAGGGGCCGCATCCCCGTTAGGCGGGGGGACACGCTGCCACGGGGTGTTGCGATGGCCAGAATCACAGGCAGCTTTAGGTCGCGCTGCGAACCGCACCGGCAAAGGGTCTCGGCGTGACGATTCCCCCGCGCTGCGTCCCTGTGGGAGTCAGGACGCTCCTCCTGCGCTTCCCTCGGCTTTCCTCCCCTCGCAGCTCAGAAGAGGAGGAAATGTTTGTGTGCGAGAAGCAGGTCTCTGGCTGAATTCCCCTCCTGTGGGGCAACCTGTGTCGGCGAGAGGTTTAATTTTATGCGGCTGTGCTTTGCCCAAAAAACATTAGCTTAACATTATCACGGGGTAAGTCAACAAATATGGAAAAATCTACCAAGGTTACATTTTACCCACTTCTCTTGCACCTTTGGAGATGAAACTCAAGCTACGCTGCTAAGTTACAGTGATTTATTGGTGGGCTGAGAAGCTGGGTTTTAAATACTGCATCTTTGGGATGCTGGCAGCCCTGCTTCCTATAAATCTTAACTAGTATTTCTAAGCCCTTTTATGCCAGCTGCTTTCATGTATTCAGAACCTTTTCCGTGCAGTAGCCTATGAAAATATTGAAACGATGCCCAGAGCAACACCAGGATATGAAGGGGAAAACTTTAAGATGTTTTGTAACTATTTTTTAACAGAACCTGCCAAATCTTAATTTTTCCAGTTTACAAGTAAGAGCCTCTAACCATCTGTTTGCTGTCAACCGATGTTTGTTTGGAAAGGAATTTTATTATTTTTTTCCATCTCGCACTCCTGTTCTTACAACTAGTTTACTGAACTTCATAAATGTCAGCTTTCACAGTTGTTTTGTAAGCCAGTTATGATTTAGGATTTAATCAAAATTGAGCAGTCAGTGTCTTTAATCAATCTGAATGGAGATCAAAAACAAAGAAACGGAGACTGAAAAATGAAACATTTAATGTATCCCAACAGTCTTTGAAAGAGCCTTATTTCCAACATAATAGCTACCAGGAATCATTATAACAAACTTAAAAAAAAAAATAAAAAATTCCCCTCCAAAACTGCTTGTCGTGTTTTTTAAAGATAAAAAGGGCTAAAGCAATTTAAGGCTTAAAAGCAATTCCAACCTTTTATCTCATTAAGTATTAAAAATAAACCAGCATCAGCCACTCTGCGGCTGCGACAGGCCGTGCTGCAGGGAGCTGGCGGCACTAAGGACGGGGCTGCTGGTGCCCAAACAACCCTTTGCTCACCCCGTTCCGTCCCGGTCCCCGCACGCCTAGGCAGCACCCCGCTCTCCTCGGGGATTTGGGCACCGGCCCCGCCTGCCCGGCATAACACCGATTTGCAGCATGGAAATAAAAAGCAGGGAGGTGGGAAGAGCAGCCGATGTCCCCCCGGCACCCCTCCATCCCGCTCCCGCCGTGGTGCTGCGCCTCCTCCTGAAGCATCTCATCCGCGACGCCCCGTCGCGCCGGGTCGCGGGGCGTCACGGGCTCCCGCGGGGAACCAGCCACGGAAAAGCCAAGTCATCCCGATGGGGATGGGGTGACCCAGCATCTCCCCCGCGGCGGCCGAGTCCCTCGTTAGCTGGCACGATGGCCGCGGTTAACGACGCACGGGGCTCAGCAGGGCCGATGCCGGTCAGGAAAACCAAATTAACTCGGGTGGCAAGTGGAGCGATGCCCTGGTGACTAACGGAGGAGCAGATCAGTGCATCGGAGCCGTGGCCCCGCGCCGGGGGGCTGCACCGGCTCCCACCGCCCACCGGCACCACGGGGTGTAAGGAGGGTCAGACACGGCAAGGGGGATGCGGGGATGGAGCAGGGCAGGGCTTCCCTGGCCAGGCGAGGCTCTGCGAGGCTCAGCTCTGCGAGGCTCAGCTCTGCCAGGATCGGCTCTGCCAGGCTCGGCTCAGCCAGGATCGGCTCTACCAGGCTTGGCTCTGCCAGGCTCAGCTCAACCAGATTCGGCTCAGCCAGGCTCGGCTCAACCAGGCTCGGCTCAGCCAGGCTCGGCTCTGCCAGGCTCGGCTCTGCCGGGCTCAGCTCTGCCAGGATCGGCTCAACCAGGATCGGCTCTGCCAGGCTCGGCTCTGCCAGGCTTGGCTCTGCCGGGCTCAGCTCTGCCGGGCTCAGCTCTGACAGGCTCAGCTCAGCCAGGCTCGGCTCTTCCAGGCTCGGCTCAGCCAGGCTCGGCTCTGCCAGGCTTGGCTCTGCCCGGTGCTCTCGGCCTCCCCCTGCCAGCACATCCCCGCTGCGGGCCCTTAAGGGCAGGCAGGCAGGCAGAGGGTAGGCAGCGGACAGGCAGGCAGGCAGCAGGCAGGCAGCAGGCAGGCAGGCAGAGGGCAGGCAGCGGGCAGGCAGAGGGCAGGCAGTGGGCAGGTAGG
>VZTV01027137.1:14146-69270 GCA_013400875.1 Anhinga rufa
CCCTGCCCCTCGCTGCCTGCTCCCTGCCCCTCGGTACCTGCTCCCTGCCCCTCGGTACCTGCTCCCTGCCGGTCCCTGCCCGCTCCCTGCCCGTGCTCTGACACCTGCTGGCCACCAAAGGCACAGGCAGAGCCGCCCGCCTCGGCAGCCCGGGTGCTGGGTGCTCCGGGGCCCGGCCTGCCGCTGTGTGCCCCGCCGGGCGGGCAGGCAGGCAGGCAGCGGGCGGGCAGGCAGGCAGGCAGCAGGCAGGCAGCAGGCAGGCAGGCAGAGGGCAGGCAGCGGGCAGGCGGGCAGGCAGCAGTCAGGCAGCAGGCAGAGAGCAGGCAGGCAGGCAGCGGGCAGGCAGGTAAGCAAGCAGTGGGAGCACTGAAGCCTGAAACGGCCCCATCAGCCCTGGTGGATAATTTAACTTAATTAAAGTAATAATTCTTCTCGTTGGCATCCCCCGCTGGAGCCCCCGCCAGCCGTGCGGCACTCCCGGAGCGAGACGAGCCTTCGTGGGGAACCAGGAGCACGGCTTCAGGTTTAATTTATGAGCCAGCCCCTGGCCTTTAAGTTCAAACCACCAAGTTCTGCTTTGCGCTACAGGGCTTTGCTTATTCTCTCCTTTTTTGGCTCGTAAGGCCCTGTCCCTGGCTTGTCTGTGGGCTCCGGGGTGGTGGGGTGCCCACGGGGGTGCTTGTGGTGCTTCAACTCGACTGCGTCGAGCAACTGCTCGTCGCAAAGACCACCCCAAGCCTGCAGCTCCACTTGTGCGGCAGCCGGCTGGGGTGCGGAGGGAGGAAGAGGAGGCTGTGGCTGCCCAAACATCTCCTCTCTCGCAGCGGAGGATCCCCCTTCGGCTGCAGCGTCGACTGCCGATAAATGCTTTGATTTATGCCTCAGGGTTTGTGTAGCCCCATCCCGGGGTGGTGGTGTACTCCATTTGAAAGCAGCTCTTGGACGAGGCACTGGAAGGAGCAGATTCGAGCTGTCAACGAAATCCCGCTCACCTCCTAAGAGGGGTTTGTCGGTGCAGAGGGTGTCCTGCCTCATCTCCCGGGGCGCAGGCTGGGTGCCGTGCCGCGGGGGAGCTCCTGCGTGCCGGGATGAGGCCCTCGCCTCAGAAAGCGTGCTAAAGCTCTGCCCGGCAGTCGAGCCGTGCCTCCGAGCGCCTCTGGCCAGGCATCGCCTGGGTACCCGTGCTGGGCGCCTCGGTCCCGCCGCGGGCGCCGGTGGGATGCAGGCGTGCCTGCGCACGAGCGGGGTCCCTCTAACAGCACCGCTGACGGGTGGTGGGCTGCTGGTGAGCTCCGCTCTGTGGTTTCCTGCTCTCCTGTCATTTTCATCCCAGTTAAAGCCAGGCTTAATTTTATTTCCACTTGCAAGCAGTTGCGCTGGGTTCTGGCGGCACAAGGAAGGTGCAAAGCGCTTCGATGGAGCCGGGCCAGGGCTTTGCAGAGACGCCGGCGGCGTGAGAGCCGCCGCCTCCAGCACGAGAGCCGGAGCGCTGCGCAGTGGCAGGGCTGTGAGCATCCGTGTCCTGCCGGGCTTCGGAAAATCCCCCTGCTCCAGCAGCCGAGCCCTTTGACTGCTCTCGGAGCACCCACTCCCCGCGGAGGAGGGGAGGCTTTGCACCTCCCCAGGCAGGGACACAGCAGGGAGGAGAAAACCCATCTCGTGCCAAAGCTGCTGCCAGCATCGGGCTCCCTCCGGGCCGCTCGCTCACTTTGCAGGCGGGCGCCCTGCGGCCAAGGGCCACCTGATGCCCGTGGCATCGCCCACTTGCCACCACGGTCGGTGCCGGATGCTGCCCATCGTAGCTACCACGCCGGCAGCCCGCGTACCGGCGAATGCTACCCGCGTCAGGAAATCGGGGGGCTTACCCCTGCCTGAAACCCAGGCTCGGTGTCGCCTGGCCTTGCAACAAACAGCCAGCGCTTTGCTGGTGCTACTCTATAAAATTCCCTCTGAATCGAGGGAAATGGGTTTTTAAAATCAGTTTTAAAGGCCTCCAGGGGCTCCACGTATTCTCGCAGGCCTTCCTCTTTATTTGTCCCCTTATTGTAATCCCCTCCACTTAGGATGTACGGGCAGAGCCGCACATCTGGCTCTCATCACACCTTCTGTTGACTCGCTGCTCAGCACCAGGGCTGAGATGGCTCCCAGATGTTGCAGCGTGTCGGTGCCCCGTCAGCCGCTTGCTTTTACGGTGGGGGGTTCGAAAGTGTTGCGGGGGGGGGACACCGAATAAGTGTTAGGTTAGGGGCATGCAGGGGCTCGTGCATGCTTCACTCGCCTTCCTTGGCGAGGTCTCATTTTGGGGGAAAACCTGCACAAACCGTGCAGGGCTTCAGAGGTTTCCCTGGGACAGGCATCGCTTGGGCTGGCTGCGAAGGCGGCGGATGGTCGCTGCTGCCCTCCAAACTAACCCCGTCCCCGAGGCTCTTACTGGGGTGCTTTGCTTTACTTTCAATTCACGGCTGGTTCTGCATCTCCGCGTGCTGGGAGAGGAGGTGAGCAGGGCCAGCGACGAAGCCACGTGGCGCTGGTTGTCACACAGCCTGTCCCAGAGCTTGGAGAAGACCCGGCGGGGTCCCGCAGCACCTCTGCACCCCCACCCGCGTGCGTTACGTGTCCCCCCGGTCAGAGCCCTTCCAAACCAAAATGCTTGCCTTTAAAGTTGAAGCGTCAGCTCCGGCTGAAGCAGGATACGTCCCCGGGGCTTTCGGTGCCTTGGCTGCCTCCGGCGCTGGAAGCGGTGTGCCGGGGGAGCTGGGAGCGCTCAGCACGAGGTCCCTCTCGGGGTCTGCGGCGCTCCAGCCGTGCTCGGATGCTCCCGAGCTCCTCGGCCCCTTCACCAGGGCTGGCGTCTCGTTTATGGGTGGGACCTCCCGTGATGCCCACAGAGCAAGCTGTGGCATCCCCCGGTGTCCTGTGGCCCTGCGAGGGTGACAGCCACCCAGTGTTTCCTTGCAGACGAGTCCTCAAGACATCCGGGCGGGGGGCTGGCAGGCGGCGGGCCGCGTTGTTAGCAGGTTCCCGAAGCCTGATCTTGAGCTCTTTTGATGCTCTGAGCGTTGACGTAGCTTTGGTTCATCTTTTTGTCATCGATACAGCGTGTTTATCTAAAAAGGAATCGAGTTTTCATTATCGCGCATTCGGGGGCTTGCAAAAAGCGTGCCAACGCGTGGGGAGGGAGATGCTGTGGAGAGGCAGCTCCTTACAATGCCCTCTGCAAATACACGCCTCAGACAAACCAGCTCTGCTGCCCGAAGGCATTTCAATGCACACCGAGCCTTCGTAGCATATCAGAGAGCCAGGATTCCTCCAAGGCAAATGAATCTGTTCTCATCTGGTTTTCCTCTTTAATGCATTTTTATGTTTAGGGGCCTAAGTGCTCTTTTAATAGTTCTGGCCCTGTCAGAGAAGCCAAGGTTTCTTTGCCTTCTTGTTTCTTCCAGACTTCCCTCCACAAGGCTCCCTGACAGCTCCTTCTCCGTGATGCAGAGTGCCAAGGCCCGGCGCCTCCCCGGCCCCGAGCTGGGAATATCTGTAGCTTCCAACAGCGATGCTCAGAAGTGCATCGTGTCAGATTATTTGCCTCGATGACTGGGGGCTCCCAGGAGCAGCCCAGGCTCTTAAAGACAGCCGTGACAACGAAAACGAGTCGGTCTGGCGCTGGCTGCGGGGGCGCTGGGCTGTGCGGGCTCGTGCCCGACCCCGGGACGGTGCCACGCGGAGCACAGAGCCCTCCCCAGGGCCCCCCTGCCCCGAGCCGCTGTGCCCGCTGGCCTCTGGCCCGCCTCGCCGGCTTGCTGCGGGTGAGCTGGAGAAAGGCGGAACTCGAGGGCGATGTGGGCTCCCGCTCCTCCGGGCTGATGCTGGCGGCGCAGCATGGCTTTATCTGTCACCCTGGGGAGGGTCCTTTCCTCCACCCAGGGGGCTGCCTTGCCGCATGCTCCCGGCGGGGTCCGCAGGAGCGCAGCCTCCCCGGCTGTGGGGCTTCTCCGCTCTCACGCGGCGACCAAGGATGCTGATAGGGCTTCGATCAAAACCACCCCGGGGGGAGAGGTTCACACCCGGTACCTGCCTGGTACCCAGGTCGGTGCGACCCCGCTGTCCCCTCGGATGTCACCGAATGACCGGGGGGCTGCGCATAGACGCCTCCCGGGGTGCAGCCAGCCGGGGGTCCCCGCATCTGGGTGCCCCTGGCTTTGCCCTCCTCTGGGCGCTGGCGGGAGGGCAGCTTGCCCGCACCCCTCCGCTCTCTTCTCACAGATGAAGCAGGCAGATAGGGAAACCTGTGGCTTCGCTTGCTTTAAAGCACAGTTTCCCTGGCCTCTTTCTTGCGTGCGGGCTGCGTTTTTAATTAGCTTTTTAAAATATAATTTTAAACTTCTTTCTTCTGCTTGCGTTTTTATCTCAGCTTAGGATGCGCAAAGCTTGACTATTTTGTTCTCAGAGTCAGCTGGATGATCAAGGTTTTTGCAGTCTGCTGAATTATTAAAGAAAACTCAGTTACTCACTAAATATTATTGCTTCCATAGTGTCAGGGAGAAGATCACAGTAATATTTTGTTAATTCAAACATCTTTCTCTTTCTCTGAGGCTGCTGATGACAGGCAAAGCGCTTGCATAATATACAAAGGTGCTCATTACAGAAGGAGGACATAATTAATTTTAGCAGTGGCAATAAGTCTTTGCTACATGCAAAACAGCACCAGGGACGTGGAGCCGGCTACGAGAGGCTTCTGCAAGGCTTGGTCGACGGTTCTGGTGGATCGCGGGGGTTTGTGCTGCCGCTGCGGCTGGAGCGTGATGGGGGGGCGGTGGGAGGCCGCATCCCAACCGCTGGCTTGGCCGAGGACGGGCCGGCGGTCGTGGGACGGGGCATTGCCGTCCCCGTCCCTCTCAGGCGGGAGGCAGCTGGCGTCTGAGCCCGACGCCGAAAGGCTTGTGGCGAGGCTGTGCCTCCTTGGGTTGGGGTCTCTCGGCTGAGCGGTGCCCAATTCCTGGGGGGCGCAGGGAGCCCCGCGCAGGGACGGGGAAGGCGGGCGTGCAGCTCGCCCTGCCTCTGCCCCGCGGTGATGGAGCGGTGCCCGCCGCGGGTGCCCTGCCTCCCTCGGGGTCCGTGGGGTGCAACCCTTCCCACACCCCTTGACCCGGAGTCGCTCAGCCGCTGCGGGGGCACGCTGTCCCCGCGCCCACCCGCGGCGCTGGGAGCCACGCGTGGGGCTGCGGCGGCGGCGGCGTGGGAAGGCAGGGCTCTGCTGGCCCCAGCGTCCCTGGGGGGGTTTGCCGGTGCCCTGCCTGCGCTGCTGGCATCCCCAGGGGCAGGACGGGGGGGCCTTTGCTGGAGGTGCTGCCACGCACGGCCCGGCATTCGTGTGGCTGTGTGGCAAGTTGCATTTTCACACCAATGTTTTGGGGGTTTTTTGGTTGGTTTTTTGGTTTTTTGTTTTTTTGGTTTTTTTTGTGTTTTTTTTTTTTCAAGTCGTTACAAGCTAAACAGCTCAAATAGTCTTCAAGGTGAAATCTGCTTTTCATTACTCTGTAAGGGCACTGCGGCTTCATTTTCATAAGTTACATTACCATATGCAGCATTATAGTGCTTTGCTCTGCTACATATTGTCAACATTAAATAACCTCTTTTTGTGGTTACATCATAAAAATTCTTTAGATCTTGGAAGCAGACTGTGAATATTTGCATATGTATATCTTTAATTTTCGCAGAACAGGCTGGCTACCAGATGGGTGAACCAAATAAGCCTCCAACATTTATCTGAAAGTTAGACGTTTTCCTGTGTTGTTAACCGCAAAGGAAACTAGGTGGTTTTCAGCCATGCTGAGCCGCTGCCAGTCCCTAACCTTCGAATATTTTCACAGGGAGGGGGAAGAGGGAGGGAGCCTTTTCCTTCAAACCAGATGGCCGTATGGAATCAATAAAAGGCAGTTTTCAAAAGTTTGTTTACTTAACATTGAATATAATATGCCTTTGTGGTCCCTTTGCACAGCAGAAAAATGCGATCCAGCAACCGAGCTAATGAGGACGGGGAACGCGGCACAAACCGGGGACGAGCCCGCTCCGGTTATTGGCTTTTTCCTTGTTTTTACCCCGGCAGGCGATGGGCCCGGTGGCCAGCCGGCACCCTGGGCTGGGTGCTGGGCAGCCCCCGCCGAAACCCCGCGCTACTGCCCGCGTCCCCGAGCCGGGCACACGGGGGGCTTATCCCAAAGGACCTGCTGGGTTTGGGGGTGAGGACGCTCTCCCTGGGAACACAGGGCACGAATTATGTGGGTTTTTTTTTTCTAGTTACAGCCCCAGATTTCAGTGTTCGGGGGGTAATGAGGTTTTTTGGGGTATAAGGGTGTTCCCACCCACGTTCCTAAAACCTGGCTCGGCTCTCCGCTGTGTGTGAGAAATGTCTGAAAATTTGTAAGGTATTAATCTTCCGCCGTAATTATTTTTAAACATCCCAAATTATATGAGTAGTACAGCAAAAAAACAATGTAGCCTTGTCTTTAAAGCAGAGACTCTCATTACGGCAATCTGTCATCTGTTAATTCATTAGAGCCCTGACAGAAAGAACTTAGATCAAAACTATTTTAAATGATTCCTGATGACACACAATGGCAAATTTCAGCCATTATTCCGGAAATGTAACATCGTTCCTTCTGCTGCCTTCAACAAGGGGCCTTCCGCCGATATTAATTGACTTCTAAGTGGTTGCATGTGCTGTGTTTGCGTTATTGCTCAGATGTCTGGTTTGACACGCTATTTGAGCAAGAAATCTTGTACTTGTTAAAGGGACCGATCCGGCTCCGAAGGGCAGAGCGTGGTTTGCCGGCGGGTGCCGGGGCTGCGGCATGGCACGGTGCAGCCCGGCAGGCTCGCCAGAGTGCGGGAGACCGGTTCTCCCCGAGAAAAAGAATAATAAATATTAAAAATCTGTGTTTTAATGAATTTGGGTTGGGGTTTTGTGTTTTTTGGTTGTTTTTGTTTTTTTTTTCCTAAAGATCCACGCTGGATTTTAAAGCCATTTCCAAATTTTATTTCGCTTTTTTCATTTTTAAGGCGTTTCGTGGCATCCCCGCGGTTGTCCGCGTGGCCGATGAAGCCGTCCAGGAGTCAGCGCCTGCAAACCCAGAAGCACCGGGGTTTCTGCTGGGAGGAACACGAGGGCAGGTGAGGTGCTGGGCAGGCTCTAGGTACCAACGGTTGTTAATGACTTGATTTGTAAACACTTTTCGACGTTTCTCCTCCTGCTTCTCAACACACCTTCCTGCCGAAGTTCTCCTGCGCATCCGCTCTCCTGCAAAGGCACGGCTCTGCCGCGGCGAGCCTCTTCCAGCCCCCGCTCGCGGGTGCCTGACTTCGTCTTCATCTGGGGAATTCGGTCGCACCCCCGCGGCTCTTCCGAGGGTGCTGGCGGAGGAAAGGCACGAGCCCCTTTTGCCGCCTGAGGAGGTGGGGTGCCGGGGCTCGCCCGGGAGGGTGCCAGCCTCTGCCCGAGCTTCCCTGCCTGGGTGGCGATGTGTGACGGAGAGGTGGTCCGAGCGCGGCGCTGCGCGCGCCCTCCGGCCGGCGCGGGGTGGCTGTGGGGCTGAGCCCTTCGCGGCTGAGGCGAGGCAGGCTTGGCTGGAGGCACTTGCCCTCTGCCCCCACAGGGGCAAGGTGGGCTTTAGAAACCTGTAAAAGATGGGGGAAACCCCCCAAGCCCTGCTGTTCCTGCAGCCTGGTCCCGAGGTCCGAGCCTCCGTGCCCCAGTACCGTGCGATCTCCCGTGGGTCCTTTTCCCACAGCTGAAACGTGGTGCCCGGGGCCATCACCGTGGCCGAGAAGCAAAAGCTCTTTGCGAGGCCGGATTTTCCCGGTGCCTTCCCGTCGGTCACGCCTGCGTGCTCCTGCCCCGAGCCCGGCCGCCCCCGGCTGCATCCCCCCACGTGCCCCCCTGCGCCGTCGCTGCCTTGAGCCCTGCGTCCCTGCACGGGGGACCTTTGGGGTGACGTGGGTCCGTCCCCGAGAGCTGCAACCTGAGGCACGAGATGTTGGCTGTGCCACCAGACGCTGCCGTCAGAGAAAAGGAGAGGAAAACCCAAGTTTTGCTACAAAACTCGCTAATCCAGACTTTTCCAAAGACTTCTGTGTCGTGACACAGAATATCTTTATTCTTGCTGGGTGATGAAGGGCAAGGCAGTGGTGTAGGGGTTTTCCTCCTGCTGTGGAGGTGCATGGGAGAGCGCTGCGTTTGCTGGCGGCGCTTTGTTCTTGCAGGATGGGTGCCTGCGCTCCCCGGCTTTCCCCGCGGCGTATCCAATAGCCCTCGGGCAGGTAATGGAGGGGCAGTCCCGTGCTTGCAACAGAGGGAAAGTGGGTTTGTGAGCTGCCAAAAAAAAAAACAACCCACGTCTTTCGTTCTGCTGAAGTTGTTTCTGTACTTTTTCCAAGTGAAGTATATGAAAATCCTGCTCAAATGATGCGTGACTTTCTTATGAATTGGGCTGAGAGCTGGTAAATTGCTATGTTTAATTAAATACCTTGATTTACTGAACTGGAGGTGAAGCCAAGTATAGCGACAGGCTGTTTTTATAAATGATGAGAAGATAAGGAGAGCAAGGATGATCCATAAAGTACTGTGGGGCCCATAAAAAAAGAAAAAGAAATTATTTGAATGCTCTTTTTGTGCAGCAAAGCCCCGAGCTATTGCTGGGCACATCCCAAGGGGCTCTTGGGAACGTGGCAGTCGATGAGCTTTGGGCAAACCCCATCCTGGTGAAAAACGTCGTATTTGCTTTCCTTTGGGCTGCTCGTGGGCTGCCCCTTCCCAGTGCCCAGTGCCGGCGGGTGCGGGACTGAGGACAAAATCTGGGAGCGGGCAGGTGAAGATCTACTATGTAGATGTATGTACTATATATACTATGTGCATACGTACTACGTACATATAGTACATACACACTACATGTACTATACATACTATATGTACATGCTATACATACTGCTCTACTATATGCACAGAACCATACGTACTATGTATATGTATGTACTATATATATACTATAGTAGTGATGGGACGAGAGGAAACGGCCTCAAGCTGTGCCCGGGGAGGGTCAGATTGGGTATCAGGAACAATTTCTTCACTGCCAGAGTGGTCAGGCGCTGGCACAGGCTGCCCAGAGCGGTGGTGGGGTCACCATCCCTGGGGTGCTCAAACACCGCGCAGACGTGGCCCTTGGGGACACGGTCTAGGAGGCCTGGGGGGGTTGGGTTGGGGGTTGGACTTGATGATCCTCGAGGTCTTTTCCAACCTTAATGACTCTGTGATTCTGTGATTCTATGTTTTGGAGAGAAAGAGCCTCCAGGCTGAAAACGGATGCACCAAGTTCATAGAATCATAGAATCACAGAAGGGTTTGGGTGGGAAGGGACCTTCAGAGCCCATCCAGTCCCAACCCCTGCAGTGAGCAGGGACATCCCCAACCAGAGCAGGGTGCTCAGAGCCCCGTCCAGCCTGGCCTTGGATGTCTCCAGGGATGGGGCATCGACCACCTCTCGGGGCAACCTGGGCCAGTGTCCCACCACCCTCAGTGCAAAAATTGTCTTCCTTATATCCAGTCTAAGCCTACCCTCCTTTAGTTTAAACCGTTACCCCTTGTCCTGTCACAACAGGCCTTGCTAAAGAGATCGTCCCCACCCTTCCTACAGCCCCCCTTTAAGCACTGGAAGGCCGCAATAAGGTCTCCCCGCAGCCTTCTCTTCTCCAGGCTGAACACCCCCAGCTCTCTCAGCCTGTCTCCACAGCAGAGGTGCTCCAGCCCCTGATCACCTCCGTGGCCTCCTCTGGCCCCGCTCCAGCAGGTCCACGTCCTGTCTGTGCTGGATGGCCTGTGACACATCATGGGTGGCAACTGCCCACCCTGCAGAGCATCCCCTGGGGCTTTCTGAGCAAGGCCGGGTGCCGAGAGGTGCAGCCCGGTTCTCCGAAGCAGGAGGTGGGAGGGAGGGCTGCTGGCTGGGGCTTTGGCGGGAGGAACGCTGCTCGCGCGCGGCCGCCCCGGCGGTCTCGCCCATTGTGTTATGCTGTGGTCGGGTCCCTTCTTGTTCGCGAATGGGTGGGCAATACGCTGAACCCAGCGGCGAACGCGGTCAGGGCTTGATTAGTCACTGAAGGTTTATGCAGGGACAGGAGGAGCCCTGCTCTGGAGACAGACACCGGGAGCCCGTCGTGTGCCGAGGGGCGAGGGTGCGACGATGTCCCCCCTCCCGTGGGGCTGTCCTGGCTGCAGGGATGGCAGCCCTCACCGGGACAGCGCTATTCTTGGTGTTGAACGCCCTTGGGGGACAAGATGTGAGAGCAGGCATTCCTTGGTCCATCCTGCTCTCACGGCCAGAGCCACCCTTGCCTGCCGCATCGCCGTGCGCCCCGGTGCTCATCCCTGCATGGCTGCCCGGGTCCGGGCGCTGGAGGAGCAGGGGGCGTCGGAAACTGCTGTCCCATCCAGGCTGTCATTTCTGTACGAATCAAACAGAGTCACCGGGGAGACCAGGGTCGGGTGCAGGAGCACTTGCATCCAGTTTATTTATGTTCAGTGGCTGCTACCTCGCTGTGCGTGAGCATGACTCTTCTGTGCATAACTCAGTGCCTTTGGACTCTGTCGTACTTTAAATAGCACGGCGGAGCAGGGAAATAATTATTCTTTTTGGTTGGCTGGGGTTGAGTCTAAATCTGCATGAGCAGCAACTGTTCGGGGACTTTCGGTGCTTGAGTCAGCGATCTTCTGACTTTGTAACTTCGGAAGGGGACAAGCGCTTTTCCTTTCTTTTTTTTTTTTTAAAACAATATATACCTACACCGATATAAATCTGTGGCAGCCCTGAGGCATAAATAGCAGCAGTGCGGCTAGCTTGCTCTGCCGCCCGTGACCCGTGAGAGGTCTTCACAGCTTTCTTTTCAGCTGTAAAATTACTTCAGCCAGCTGTGACCGGCTTTGGCAAAAAGCAAACCAGCCCAGCGCCGCCACCCCATCCCTTGTATGGGCGCCTGGGCGACGCAGGGCAGGGGCAAAGATGAACATCAAACATCTCCTGAGCCCCCTGTCCTTCTGGCCAGGAGAGCAGGGGAGGACGCACCCAGCTGGCGATGAAGGGGTGAAGGCAAGGAAGGTGCACGCTTGCTAATGAGTTAATTTGCGGGGAGCTGCCTGGTCGGGGAGGCTTCGCGCGCTGCCGCAGGCTTCGAGTGCGGCGGGTGCCAGCAGAAAGAGCTGCGAAAATATCATCAACTGGAGCGTTTACAGATTTATTTTAATTTTTTTTCTTTTCTTTTTTTTTTTTTTCTTGAGACGCTGTGATTATGAGCCAGACTTTCGGAGGCAGGAAGGGCCCGGCAGATGAGCACATCCATCACTTCTTTTATAAGCTTTTGAAGATTTTGCAAATCAATTTATTGCTTAGATAGCAGCCTCCCCGTGAAGGCAACAAGCCTGGCACTGGATCAGGCAGGAGGACGAGTGCGTGGCGTGAGGAGTGCTGCACAACGGGCACCCTTCTCCTTCCAAATCGCGGGGTGACGAGGAGCGGAGCCCTGTGTGGGGCAGCCAGCCCCTGGCATGTGCCGTGCCTGTTTTCTTCTTTAAATCTGGAGTATTTGGGTTTGCTGGGTGGCTTGATAATCTGGGTAAAACTGTCAGTAAACACTGGTTCCCCAGCAGACCCTGGGGACTTGAAGCCAACCAGGGGATTGAGAGATGTATAAACTTTGGGATTTATTTAGACAAAACAGGCTTGGCAGACTTTTTTGTATATAAATGTGCGTTGCTCCCCATTCTTCCGAGCCGATTCCTCCTGTAATACTGTGGATAAAATATATTTGTGCTATTTTCATAGGCTCTACTCACCGTCAATTAAAATCAGTAAAACAAGGCAAAATGGGGGGCTAGGATGGGCTAACAAGTGGGGTGTCAGATGCCCCACGGTGGGCTGGGAGCGATGGCGAGCTGTCCTTGGAGGCAGCGGGTGCTGGGTGCCCCCTCTTGCCCCTGGGGCAAGACAGCAGCTCCGTGCAAATGGAAGAAGCTCAGATCTTTGAGGAGCGGCTTTCAGGTTTAAGAGCGTCCTCGGTAAGCACTTGGTGTTCCTCGTGAGTGTCTAAAATGCATGCAATACGGGGGAAAAGGTGCCAATTTCTGGTCCACGCAGCCGTAACTGGCCGTTGCAGGGATCACCTGGGGCAGCCTGGGCAGCCGAGCCCCTCTCCCGCCCAGCACCACGGGCATATTTTTCCAGGAATGGGAAATATTCCGCCTGCCAGGAATCGGTTTATCCAGTGTTGGCCTGTCCTCACACCTAGTCCGATAATAACGTATCTTACCTGTAAGTCCAATACTGTCCTTCCCCCATGCAAAGAGGGGTTTGGCTGAGCGGTAATTAAGCCGCTGGCTTTAGCTCGGGCGGTTTCCCCGGGATGGCTCCGTGTTTACCCGTGTCTCTATCTCATCGCAGCGAGAATGATGCCTCAGCTCCGAAGCAAACAGGAGAGCCCGGCTTTCCTTGGGAGGCTGAGGATGGAGACAGCTTCGCCTCTCATCGCCTCGAATTACTGTTTGAACGTGCACTTGGTAATTTTCTGTACAGAGTAAATGGCTTTTAGTTTGCAAAGTGAAGCGAGTAGGATCTGGCAGCACAGGAAAGCTCAGCCGAAGAAGCAGCAGCCCCGGCTCGGAGCCTTGGTGAGGCGTTTCCGAAGCAGCATGCAAGCAGGGGGTAGGTGGATCATTTTGGAGAGGTTTGTGTGCTTTATCTTCATAAATAAATTCTAACCTGAGCTGCCGGTTTTGCATAGGATCTTCCTCAGCTGGACTTTCAGTCCAGGCCAGGGAATAACACAGCTCTTTTAAAATGTCTTTTTAAAGCGTGTTTTCTTTTTGAAGGCAGCGAACGTATTTGGGAATGGAGTTTAGCGGGGTTTTCCCCGCGTTTTCCTGTGCGAGGGCTGTGCGGGAGGGGAGGCTCCTTCACCCACCCGAGCGAGGGGACGTGGTCCCTCGGCTCCCTTGGGTTTTGCTCCTGGGCTCCTCCGCTGCTGCCTCCTTTCTGCAGGCTGGCAGAAGAGTCCCAGATTTTCTGACACCCATTGGAAATCTTTACCCTGGCTGTTAATTTGTCTTCATTTGGGCAAAGCAAATAAGTTGAGCTGCTGAGTCGGTGCAGCTGCTCCTGAGCTCCGAGGAGGGGTGATAAGGAAGCAACAACGCTGAGCCGGTGCCTGCAAAGCCGGAGGCTCGGGGCCAAGCTCGTCGTCCATATTTATAGCCGATGCAAAATTGATCCTTGCTGTTTCCAGACTCTGCAGCCAATTAAACCTCTTGCTCCCTCTCCATTCCTGGGGCAATTACCACCTTGTGCCCGGTAACTTGCAGCTATGAGTAAGCCAAATTCAATTTTATCTAGAGTGTGCAACGCGAACTGTAGCTGGGGAGCAGTTTCCTGCGTGCCCTCCCTCCCCAGCCTGACAACCAGTTTTACTACCCAGCAGGGAATAGACTGATCGCTCATTTACGGCTGCAATCATCTCCCTGTTACAGCATTAGGAAGGAATGAGCACCAAAAGCCATTATAATTAAGATCTCTCTGGAGCTGACAGTAGAAATAGATGGCATGTGGAGCTGGAGCTCTGTGGCTCAGCTGTTTCTTTTCGAGCTGTCACTGGAAAATTACAGAGGCCGACAATCATATTTTTAACGCAGCAGTGCTAAGTAATATATATCCACCCTGGGCTGGGGAGCGAAGAGGAGACGGGCTGGTGCTCCCGCAGGCGCTGTGCTGGGCAGAGAGGGCTGAGCCCTTCCCACCGCGTCCCCCCGCCTCCGAAACCCCGGCTCATGGTGGGGCTGAAGGTCCTGAGCATTTTCCTGTGGTTCAGATGAGCATCTGCTGCTGAGGGTGACTTGGCAGCGGGGACCGCTGGCGTGGGACGGAGCGACTCGTACCCAGCGTTTTCCCTGGGGGGTCTCAAGCCCTGCTAAACCCTGGGGATGTCTTTGCAGCCAGAGTGGCTGCGGTGTGTTCTTAGAGACGTCTGGAAGGTAAAAAACAATTTAAAAATTCCCTTTTCTTGTCTTTGCGTTGAGCATGTGAGGCTGCACCAGGGCTGCAGAGACGGCCCGGTGTGTTGAGACCTGTAGGTCTTCATACCTGAGGAACTATTGCTCAACAGAGATGCCTGATTGGAAACAGCAGACAACGCTTTCCCAGTTATTTCATAATAACGGGAGCCGCCTCCCCTGCCCCTGGACAGCAAATACCACGCGGAGATTCTTTAATTGAGGGGCGAGCTGGGTTTGCTGCCTGTCCAGACAGGGCGCTCAACCTGCTGCCTGCATTGCCTGCCTGCATTTTTGGCTTTTCGGAGTGATCCGTCTTCCCTCCTGCAGCAAGCTCCGCGTCTCGCAGGGCTGTGCTGGCACGCACCACCGCCCCACTCGCCACTGGCACGGTCCGAGCCGCGGAGACCTCGTCCTCCCTGTTTAAATCAGGCATGCAACATGTCCGGGCTGGTACCGTCTGAGAGGTGATGAGGTGCAGCAGCAAATTAATGGGGGGATGTGGCTGGGGCCGCCCTGGCAGCTGAGCTCTGCTGCACCCTCACCCTCCGTGCCGCCGGGCTTGGGGCACCGGAGCTTTGGAGGGACACCCCGGGCACCCCCTCCCAGCCACCTCCCTGCAGCCCCCCGCGCTGGGTGCTGGTGTGAGAGCCCCATGGCATCCTCCGGGTCTCCCCAGCGTGAACCAGGCTGGGAGGGTCCCCACCACCCCAGCAGTTCTGCAGCTCAGCTTGTCTTTCCCCGCTGCCAAACACCGTTCGTGCTCCCCTGCGAGCTGGACATGGAGCAGCCAGAATCCTGCGCTTGCTGTCTCCATTTTTCACCAGCGGAGCTGTTTCTTTTAAACGCCCAATGCTGTCTCATCGCCTTGGGTTACCTCTCGCCACACACCCCCATGAGCACGCACGCTGTTTAAAGAACCAGAGCTCGGTATGTTATACTTCCTCGCCCTGTAACATAATACGCCATAAACACCGGTGGCCTTCCTTTTTTGTAATATCTGGGTCTTTAAGAAGATCCAGATTAAATCCAGATTAAAATTCATAGATGGGGATGGCACCAGCCTTTGGCTTATTCTGGCACGCTGGTGGCTCCCGGCGCCGGGTCCCGCTGCTGGTGCTCCCGATGCGCAGCTATTTACGGCAGAGCCTGGCGTAAGGCGATGCGCGGCGCTCGCTGTCCCTGCGGGCAGCAGCGATGAGAGAGCCGAGGGGAGGAGGACACACATAATCAGCCGGCGTGTTATCAGGAGGATCGTTTTCCACTCGCCTTCCAGACAACCCTAGCAAGGCGGGCATCGCTCCGTGGCACTGCCAGCGCCCCTGTGCCGCCAGCCAGGGTTTTGCCAGGGGAAGGACGGGGGGGTGACACCATTCCTCGTGCCCCGAAATGGCTGACAGAGAGAAGCTGTCCCCAGGAACGGCCGCCTTGCCGGCCCCGCGCGCTCAGCGGGACATGGGCCGGGGAGCTCGCTCCGTTTGCCGTGCGCTTGCAAAAGCACTGCAGACGAGTCGGGCACGTCTGGGGCCACGGGTAGAGGCATATTTTGAGTCATCCCAACACGCCGCTCCAAGCACCCGACTAGTTTAGTAACCAGGGGATTTTAGCCCTGGGAGCATTTATAGGCTGTGCAGGTGGGTCGGGGCGCAGGTCTGGGGGGATCGGCCGAAGCCTTGGGACCTCGCCGACCAACGGGTGTTTTAGAGACTCTTCCCCCATCACAACGTTAAGAAGACGGAGTCAAACTGTCCCCTTCCTACAGCGAGCGTTGCATGAAAGTTTCTTTTTAAGCGGCAAATGAATTATTGATGCAATTATTCATTCTCATTTAAATATCTATTTAATGGCATTTAAATAACAGTGTTCAGAATGTGTCAACAGTTTACACAATAATTTGGATTCTGAACTTTATACCTCTGTTTTCTCCCCACACAAATAATTGAGGCTCATCCATTCTGAGTGACAATTGTAGATAAGTATCACTTTTTTTCTATTGCACATGTGCGTTATCTAAATGCATTAAATCACTTACTCAATTTTAATTTCATTTGAATGATTAATCAGTTACTTGGCTATAATTATTTGTGTTAAGACATCTCCGATTAGAAAACAGAGCAGGGAGACAATTAGGAAAACAAGTGTGTTGAAAATCCGCCTGATCATCTTGCAGCGCGTGGTTTGGGACGTGGGAAGGCGTTACCGCTGCCGGCGGCCCCGACGCCGCGATGAGAGGCACAGCCTGCCGGGATAAGTAAGTCGGAGCCGGGAGGTTCGGGATACGTGCAGGTGGATGGGGTAAATGCTCTTGCGTGATTCCCTTTGGCTCTTGGATTGGGCACAAGCTCTGGGGGCGACTGTCGGGGCAGGACGTGGGGGTGCCCCAGCATGGAGAGGGGTTGGTGCCCCGTGTGCGTCACTGGGACCTCACGGGTTTCGGGTGGCTTTGCTCGAGAGTGGGGTCCAGTATATCATTCCCAGATCGAAATGAAAACCTTGGCTTTAAAAACACGCTTCTAACTTTGATCTCGTTTCCACACACGTGTAACTTTACGGCCCTTGCAGAATTGACTCCCGATGTGCATCTCTCCAAGAGCGCATCGCCTCCCTTAAGGTGGTTTTGCAGCTGCCGTTGAGTTTTGATTTGGGGGTTGGTGGGGATTTTGCAGATTCCGACGAGTGCTTTCATTCCTGGGTGGTTTATTGTTTCTTGCCGTGCCACCCTGCCAAGCTGCAGGAGGTGGGTGCAGAGGGGAGGGCCCCGAAGGCCACGCCGCTCTGGGCAAAAGGGTGGCGGGTTTGCTGGGATCCCAGCGAAGCCAGGAAGGGAGCAGGGTGCTGGCAGTGGAGGCTGAGTTAATTTGCTGAATTTTAGGGCCATTTCCCTTTGAAAAGGTCTTTGTGGGTGAGCGACCCGCAGCCTGCAATCCCCCAGCCCGTTCCCTCCACGTTGCCCCATCTTTCCTCGTTTTTTTTTTATCCCAGAGATGTATCCCAGATGTCAGCTTTCTGTAACTAATTTTCCCTGGGTGTAAAGCCCTGTGGAGAAGCCCGGGAAGGGCAGAGCCAGGTGAACCCACGGAGCTAACCTGGGGGGGCTTCTCCTCTGCAGCACTAACGGGGGGCATCCTAATCAACCCTCTGCCTTGGATGCGTTGCAGCGGACCCATCGGCATCCTTACCAGCCCGGGGCTGGGGAAAGCCTGCCCTGAGCTATGGAAAACTGATTTAACCACAGGCACAAAGCCACTGGAGAGCAGGATTATGCTCCTAATCCCTGCTTCTTCAGCCCCTACTTGGCCCGGTCGCCCTGTGCTGCACACCGCTCTCAGGCTGCAGCTTTCAGGGGTGAACTGTCATTAAAACATCTCATTATTTTTATTTTCTGAAGGACTGTGTGGCTGGGAAGGCACTGAGCATGCAAGCATTAAAGCATAGCCGGAGCGGGAATTGCAAGGTTTTTATATACACATATATATATATATATATATCTATCCGGGCCGGAGCATTGAGCAGAGCCAGATGTTTCTCCCCTCCCGCAGCTTGTCAGCGTGCGGCGGCTGTTGTGTGCAGCGGTAGTCTTGTCGGTGGTAGGAGGAAGCAGACACACATTGGGGTCACGGTGAGCTCCAGCAGATCCCCACAAGATTTATGGCTAAGCCTTCCAGCTGGAATGCGTCTGAGGCCGGGATGCGCTGCTGGGGACGCGCTGCTGGGGATGGATGCGATAGCGGGGCTACGTGGGTCCCTGCGGGCGACGCTTTGTGGTCTCAGCCCTGGGCTGTGGTGGGGACCAACGGGGGGACCCCAGGAACCAGGGGAGCTGCAAAATGGGAAAACACATGGGCAACGTGCTGAGGCGAGCAGCCTGCATCCCTCCCAGCGCGCTGCCCATGGGTTCCCGTGAGGATCCTGCGCCGTTAATTACCCGCCTTGGGGAATCTCCACTTACCCTGAGCGGCTGCAGCCGAACAGCCATCCCGGAGGCTTTTGGTCCGGTTCACACTCTTGGCGGAGGCAGGAGGGGGGTAATCGGGCTCCTCCAACATTACAGCTCCGGTCGGAAGAGCCTCACACACAAACCGCGCTGGCAGCATCCCCGTGTGCGGTGGCGGCGATGACAAATGTCACTGACCCGAGCCAGCATCCCCCCGGTCCCGTTGGCCCCCCAAGCGCGGCCGAGCCCCCCCAGCCTGCAAAGGCTCTGAGTTTTCTGTCTCGGAGGTGTGGCTTGGCACTGCCTTGGGTGAAAATGTGGCATAATGAGCCAAAATACGCACTTACTGGCACTCGCTGGACCGGAGCTGGGTGCCAGCCAAGGGTTTGGCCCCGTCTCCAGCAGCAGAAGAGATCTTCCCTTCGGCATGTCCTCTAAGGAGAAGCCTTCCTGGGCCGCCCACCGCAGAGCTGTCAGACCCCGCTTGCCCTTCGCCCCCCACGGACGGAGGTGCTGGCTTCAATCACTTTCCCGTTGCAGCCCTGGATCCCCCCGAGCTGCCCCACGGTGTTGCTGTAGCAGAAGCCCGCAGGGCAGGCAGGGTGTGCTGCACCGCAGCTTGCACACCGCCTTGGACACACATCCCTGCCTTTTTTTTTTTGTAAAAAAATGTATTTTTTGGCTACGAGGAGAAACGCTGGAGCTGCCCCAATACTTCTTGTTGTTAAAGTGCCTCAGCAATTTCTGGGCTCCTCTGGCTCAGTAGAAAAAGCAGGTTTTTATTTTGCTGATCGTTACCAGAAGCAAAGAAATGGGTGTTTCTGTTCGAAGAGCAAAGTGGCTGCTGGGTGCTCGGGAGCTCAGGCAGCCGCTCGCGCTGGTGCAGTGTCTGTACCGGGGCTGCCCTGGGGCCGCGGTGAGAAAGGTGGGTGGTTTGCAACCAGCACCATCCACGCCAAGAGGAATCACTTCTTGTACTCGTGCAAAACATGCGGTGACCCTCAGGAGCGGTGGTGCAGCCCCTTCCCTGCCCAGCACGGAGCGTGCGGCAGCCCACGCTGTGGGGAGCATGGGGGGGACCCCGCTGCGGGGCTCTGCCTTCGGCACGCTGTGCCCAAGTGCTTCCCTTTGCGTGGTGGAGGGGCGAAGGTGGGAAAACAGAGCCCTTAAAGAGCCTGGAAAATTGCTCTGGGATTTGTTTCACCCCTGGATTTTAGGGGCTCCTTGTTCCTTGCCTCGTCCGCAGAGCTGTTACGCCGGGGAGGGCAGCGAAGTCCGTCAGGCTGTTGAAGTGCAATCGATGGTGGCCTTGGGCCACATTCTGGTCCCGGTGTTGGCATTGCCCGGGGCGGCTCCTCCTAAGACGGGAGGAACTCATGAACATTCGAGTGGGGTGGGTGTCCTTGGGGGTGTCCAGGAGCGCTGGCACTCGTCCCGCAGTCAGACAACAGCATGATACATGTAGCTTGTTTCCCAAATACCAGGAGCTTGAAAAAAGTCTTGGCTGTAATAAAACCCCAGTATTTCCCACAGTTCCTTCCATAATGGCTTTAGCACATTGATCACTGCTGCGTGGCTTCCCCCTCCTCTGGAAGGAGGGCGTCCCGTGGGGCAGGGCTGCATGAAGAGGGGATGCACCGCGCGGGTGCAGCGAGCTCCGGCAGCAGCAGTCGTGGCATCGTCCTCCATCAGCGGGCCGCGAAATTGTGGGGTGTCTCCTCCAAGAAGACAAAAGTTTGGTGTTTGAACCCGTGACCGGGTCCCTGGGAGGTGCTCGGTGGCGGGGCTGCCTGCCGAGACGCCTGCGCTTGCGGAGGAGCTGGCAGCCCCATTCCTCATCCTCCACCTTCCTCCCCAGCTTCATCTGTTTGCTAATCGAGATTTCAGCAGCACAAGCGATATGCCGGTCTGGCAAAGAGGTTTCTTGCAGTCCCACGGCATCGTTCATTAGTGCAATGTAAAAAGCCAACGCCATCTATCACTGAGCTCCGGACAAAGCAACGACACGCCAAAGGCTTCGGAAGCAAATTCGCCCACGTTACCGGTTGACACCGTCATTTCCCAGTCCGCCGAAGGAGATGGTCAGAGCAGCTCGTGGAAAGAGGCAGCTTTCGTTTCACTTCTGGATAGTCCCTCCAGCCCCTCCCAAGGCGCTTGTACACTGGGGTTTTTTTTTGTTTAAGGGGAAAAAATCTTTCATTTTTCCTAATGGGCTGTTAATGGGATTGGTGTCACAGGGCTGCCCAAGCCATCAGCACGACGTGGGGGTCGGCAGGCTCCAGCCCACGGCGGTGACCCGGTGCCTTTGGGGAGCAGGCACTTTGGCAGCAGCAGAATGTTTTACCAGCTCCGTGTTTACTTGGTTTTCATTTTCTTTCTTATTTTTGTGGCTCTGCTCCATTAATCTTCTTCGTGGCATCAGGTTTCTGATGCCTCGCTGGGTAATGTGTTCGGCAGCGCTGTGCATTTGCTATTTACTTCTTGCTGAAGGGGACAGCCGAGAGGGAATTGGTGGCAACTAAGATCATGCATTTGGCTCTTCTCGTGGTATCTTTCAGGCCATGATTGCAAGACTCTTTCCTCTTGCACACTTTAGGAAGCAAAACTGAAATAATCCATAGATGCAACCGGCCTTGAGGCCCGACGAGGAGGCTCGCGGCTGGGGGCTGTAGGCGGTGGTGGCACGAGTGCCCGCAGCTATCGCTGCGCTCTTCTGGTCTGTGGTGGTGCAGGGATGGGTCCAGAGTGATCCAGATGCTCCTGGAGCCCGGACGGTTGGGATAAAACTCCTTAATTCCAGCTCCTTTTCATTACACCTTGGAATAGCAGCTGCCGAGGTGCAGCTTCCCGTCACCGGCGATGCTGTTGCCAGCCCGGGTACCGGCTTTGGCCCTGGTACCAGAGGCAAAAGCAGGGTTCTGTGTCCCCAACAAGAGCCTTTCACATCCTCCCGGGTCTCCTGGGGTTTGCTGGGCAGCCAGGGCTGCCTCGGAGCGCCCTGGGGAAGCTCCAAGGCTTTCTCCAGGCCAATGAGGCTGTCTTTCCCACCCAGCGAAGGCAGCATGTGGGAGCAGAGGCTGCAAGGAGCAGCCAGTCCCTACCTCACCTTTCCTGGGGTACCATCTACCCGAGTATCAGCCCGTACGTGTGCAGGAGGGTACCCCGGAGCATTATTTACCCCCTGCCAGATGCAGAACAGTGCTGTTGTTCCCAGCTGACCTCATTCAGGTAGGGATTTGGGTATGTGACCCCATTTGCGAGGGCGGGCGGTGGGACTGTGAGCATCCAGGCTGGATTTTCTTTTAAGAGCTGTTAGGAAGCACCCAGCAGCACCCAGCATTGCTGCCTCCGCCACCCCCCTCCATGCGATAACTGGCAGCGGGCGCTCCCAGCCTGGGGGTGCCATGTGAAACGTCAGCAAAAATAAATCTGGCTAATCCCAAGGAATGACCGGGCGCAGCAGCAGCCCTGCAGTTCCAGGGAGATTAAAATAAAGTCTTGCATTACACCACTTGGAAGGGCTGAGATTTACTTGGAAACTGAATCACATTAATTAGCATTCTGCTAATGGCTGTTTTGTATAAATATAGCGTGCCTTAATACCAACACGAGTCGCAGGTTGACATATTTAGATCGTTGATATCAAAGTCATTAACGCCTCTCCGTGGTAAACCTATTCTCAGTTGGGGCTGCAAATGGGATTCTCCTGAGCCAATCAATCTTACTAAAGCCTGAGAAGAGCCTGTTGATCTTTAGCCACCAAATGGATACAGCTTCCCAGAAATGTGCTTGCATCTGTCAAAATCATAAGCAGCTGGCAGCCGCAGACAAAGGTCATATTTGCCGCGAGTGTGAAAATAGGATCTCAGGACAAGAAATGCTATTTAGCAGCGTATCAATTTGGGACGTGCTATTAAAGTTGCAGCACAATACGTGTGTGTGTGTGTGTGTGTGTGCGTGTGTGCGCGCGCGTCCATTCCTGCAGGCATTTGTACACATGTCAATTATATATTTATATGTAAAATTTCTCACGTATACCCCGTGGTCCTGGAACTTTTCCAGGGCTTATTAAAACTTAGTCACATCAAAGGATGGGAAAGGTCTGCCTGAGTTTAGGAACTTGGAGAGCTTAAAAATTATTTTGCGCTAATTCACTCCTAATTTATCGTTCGTTATTGCCCTGATTAAAAGCCCCCCTGCTTGAGAGCAGCGGTGAAGGCAACGGCTTCCTTTAAAAACTGATTTTTGGGGGAATTTCAGCATGGCAGGAGCACAGGGCCGCTGCCGTTTCTGAGCGCCCACTGTACCTATTAGTCATGTAATTACTATAATTATTGCACTTCACACAGCAGCATGCCCTCCGCCAGGCTGTGCCAGGAGCCGACACTTGGGCGGCGGGCACGCGGGGGGTACGGAGCCGGCGGGACCGGGCGAAGCCCCAGCGCTGGGACCCCGGGGACAGCTCTTGCCTGGGAGCAAACAGCAGCACTGATTTGTGCCGCCCGTAGAGGATAGACGGGAGCATAGGGCTGTTAATGCATATACATCTCCCAGCCCCAGCGCGTAGGGCTGGGAGCCGTGGCCGCGTAGGAGTGGTTGGCATCCCCTCGGCGTTTGCTGCCCTGGGACGGGGCAGATACCCCATGCCGGTGCCCGCAGGACAGCGCGAGTCTCCTCGCCTCCGGTGAAGCCCCTGGCCAGGCGGGCTTGACCCGACGCTCACGCTTTGAAGCCGGGAGAGCGGCTTCATCTGGGGTTATTATTAGATTGCGGTGACAGGGATGAAACCGCGTGAGCCCAACTTCTGAAGTATGCAAATGCCTGGCTCGTCCAGGAGACCTCGCTCGTTGGTGTAATTTAAGGCCAAGCATTTTAGCTTGGGAGTTTTAATTTTAAGTCATAAATCTCTGCGGCACCAAAATCAGGGCACCGCGGTCGTCGCTGCCTGCAGATCCCGTGCTGGGGAGGGCGAGCGGGTGCTTGGGCTCCGAGCAGCCTGAGATAGCATCCCTGGGTGGGATGTGGCCATGGAAACTCAGCCCCTTTCCCTGGTGCCATTTCAGGCGAGGCTGCGTCGTAACGGGGCTTATTCCCACCTCTCCCTCGGGAGACCAGCCCCGACAGCGGGAGCATCATTTGACCTGCCTGAAAACCTGAAACCATGCCTTGTCTGCGTGCACGAGGTCTGAGCCCAGCCTTGTCCCGAGGGAAGCTGGATGGAGCATCGCTTCCCGAGGGCAGCCTGCGAGTTAAGGCTGCTCGGGGAGGGGGGGGATTCCCCCCACCACCACGTGCAGAGAGCTCCAAAACCACGGAATAAACTCCATTAAGCTGGCGAGGAGGGAAAAATGCTAGGCAACAAGTTGAGATGGCCTAACAATAGCAAGTGCTTATTTAGACAGCGGGGGGTTTTTTGCAGTTGGGAGGTTGCGCTTATAATAAAATCTGCACTTGGCTGGTGGATTTTAAATAACACTTATCTCATGGATCAAGCCAGACGGTATGTAACGCCGAGGTCCGTGTGCGGCATGTCTTTCCTTTAATTATTCCTACCTCCTATTCTGGGCATTTGTTAGCGAGCCCTAAAGCCCCGAAGTGGCTGCAGATTGTAAACAAAGGTTTTTAGAATTTTACCAATCAATAAAGGTATTAAATAAAAGCGAGTGAGAGCCCTGGAAGCGGCATGAGAAGTCATTAGAGAGGGCAGGGCTCGGGAAATGCGTTCAGTGTGAACAAACATAAATATCTGTTAATTTTTTAGTTCAAAAAGGAGATGTGGGAGTGGAAAAAATACCCGTCAGTACGAAAATGGCTGGCGTGATTTGTTTTGTCGGAGTCCGGGCAGCCAGAGAGAGCTTTAGATACAGTCCTCCTCCAGAAGAAATGCAAGCAGAGGGAAAGATTATCAGAAGAGGAAAGGCTTTATTAAACTGTGAAGCCCTGATCACCCACTGAGAAGCGAAGCTTAATTAGAAGATTAAGCGGCTCTCTGGTTGTGCGCGCGGGCTCGGTGTGCGGCAGCGCTGTGCCGGGAGGTGCCGGGCCGGCGCTGAACTCGCTCTTTTGCCTTCCCGGGGATGTAAAACGCGGCCGTGCCTACCACGAGACGCGGCACCAGCTCCTCCCGCCGCACCCGCATCCCGCAGGAGCGCGATGCTGGCACCGCCAGCACCCCTGGGAGGCCAGGAATGGGGCTGGGAAAGGGGAAACCCTTCGGAGGAGACCCCGCGCCTCGGCTCCCTGCTCGCTTTCCACATTAAACGCACCCTTAGGGACTCTCCGCTCCGTCCCGTCCTGCTCGGCCTGTCCAGAGCCTGTCCTGGCTCCCTCTGCACCAAGTGCATCGTCTGCGCCAGCAGCTGCTGTTGGGACTAGTACTTATTTTACCCAAGTGCTCGCCAAATGGAAAAGCTGTCTTTAGAAGGCTATAAATTGCGACAATTCATACATCTTTATTGCTCGGGCTCCGCTGGCTGCTGGAAGGGCACAACGGTACGTCTCCGGGAAGGGATGCCCTGGTGCGCTGCTTTATCTGCTCACCAGCCGCGGGCTGGATTTCAATTACATCGAGCAACGCGGCGCAGAGGTTATGCTTCCAATTTCTCCAGTTAGCGGTGAATCAGGCTTGTTTGTATTGCCAGCTAATCTTTATGCCAGAGTCGTTAATACGCTCTCAACCTCCTTTAATTCCATATGCTGAGATCCCCAGAAATGCCGCGTGCGGAAGCCGGCAGGACGCGTGCGTGCGATGCGTCTCGAGGCTTCCAGCACGGCACTACCAGCTGCGTGTACAGCCTGGAGCGCCCGTGCCCCTCCGTGCTGTCCCAGGGCAGGATGTGGCCTCAGGTGCTGGTCCAGGTGAGACACCAGGGTTTTACCTGATTGGGAAGAATCTGGGTTCTCTAGATATCACAGCATCCCAGCGCGGCGGGGGCTGGCAGGGCCCTCCGGAGCTGCCCCCGTCCAGCCCCCTGCGTGAGCAGCACCCCCAGAGCAGGGGCACNTTCTCTCCTCCAGGCTGAACAAGCCCAGGTCTCTCAGCCTTTCCTCCCCAGGGAGATGCTCCATCCCCTGAGCATCCTTGTGGCTCTGCGCTGGCCTTGCTCCAGCAGCTCCCTGTCCTTCTGGCACTGGGGGCCCAGCACTGGACACAGCACCCCAGCTGCGGCCTCCCCAGGGCAGAGCAGAGGGGCAGGATGGCCTCCCTCGCCCCGCTGCCCACACTCCTGTCCATGCAGCCCAGGACACCGCTGCCCTCCTTGGCCCCGAGGGCCCAGCGCTGGCTCAGGGGCACTGGCTGCCCACCAGCACTGCCAGGGCCTTCTCAGCAGAGCCGCTTCCCAGCAGGGCAGCCCCAGCCTGTGCTGGTGCCGGGGGCTGTTCCTCCCCAGGGGCAGCACCTTGCCCTTGCTCCTGGTGAATCCCATGAGGTTCCCTCGGCCCAGCTCTCCAGCCTGGAAAAACATGCTCTAAAACACACGCTCTTCCAGAAGATTCTGTCTTATCAACGAGCCAGCAAAGCCTTTTCTTTCTGCTTTCATGTGAAAACACAGCACGTTTGCACCCGTTGCTGAGATCCGTGGCAGAGGTAGCCACCGAGCGTGGTGCGTGTCCCAGCACTGCCAATCCATGCTGCTGGGTAGAGAAGACCGTAGCAATGCGCCGCCTTGTCCTCTTCCCAGGATGGCCGTGTCGTGACAGTGCTCGGGAGGTGCCCGAGGGCACTCACAGCCTTTGCTGCTGCTGCCGTGTGTTTTACTTGAAAGCCCCGCTGCTCCCACGCCATTACGAGCGTGGGCGCTTTTTGCACCGAACATTTCCCATGTTGCCGCATCAGCCCGTGACTCATTTGCTCTGCCCGTGCCAAGGCTGCGGCGCTGCTCCTGCCGCTCCCAGGCTGCCCCCGCACCCCGGCTGACGGCTCCCGGGCTCGCCGCCGCTCGCTCGCCACCGGAGCATCTCCCTCCGTGCAGGGTGGACCGTTGCCCTGGGGGTCGCACCTCCCGACACCCCACTCTCCTGAATGCTGAAAGCAAGAGTCGTGCTCTTGCAAGGGTTTTGCCGGGATGCCGTGGATGTCTGCGTGCGGCATCTCGTTAGGGAGAGTCCGGTACCATGTTGTATTGCGGCACCCACCGACCAGCGTTTGCCCAGGGCTCTGGGACCCGTTGCCAGTGCACCCTGTGCCATCTCAGGGACCGGTGTGCCACCTCCGGATGGGCGTCCTGCACCTCAGCTGCACTCGGGGGACACCCTGTGCATTTCGGGTCTGCGGTGCTGCTGGAGGACAGCAGCACCCGCATCCCCAGCATCACCCCGGGGCCGTTCCCGCAGAGGCAGAGGAGGTGGGATGAGTTTGTGGGGAGCGAGGTGTGCCTCGAGGCACGCGTGTTTCAGCGGAGGAGCAGTTTGCGGAGGAGCTGCCGGGCGTCCGTCTGCGATGAGCTGGGAGAACAGCGCGTCTGGGTCGGGATGGGCAACCTTCGCATCTGGGTTTGGGACCCCGGTGTCTGCGGGGTGGGGATCTGCTGCATTCGGGGCTCGGTGCCCATCGGGAGCCGGGACCCCGAAGCCCTGGAAGGGAGAAGCACCACAAGCATCTCGGGCGGCTGGCAGGACCGAGCCGTAACGCTTTATTCAGCAATTAGCGCCAGCACCTTGTTCGCCCAGGCTGCGCTGGAGACGTGGTTTCGGTCGGCCGCGCTGTTCCCGCATCCTTTGCTCCCCCGTCCCGCAGCGCCGGCGGTTTGCGGGCTCTGGGGATGCCCCAAAACTGTTTTTTTGGGGGGGGATGCCCACGTGGAGCACGGGGGCACCTCGGGGTCGGGGAGGGTCTCGTCCCACGGGCAGAGGAGGTGCCCCCGGCCTCGCCGTGCCACGGGCAGTGCCGGTGACGTACGGCCGCGGCTGCGCCCTTTCGCAGCAGCAAGGATGTTTCGGGATGCTTTAAAATGCATTAAAAAACATTCCCTCCCCCCCGACTCACACACATGCAGCTCGCAAAATCTAATAACAACCGGTTGAAAAACATACTAAAACCAGAAAATTTATGTAGCATGACCCAAATTGAATTATACATTACAGCACTATAATTGATTTTTTAGAAGAGAGATTAAATTTATTTTATGCCTCACTAACTAACAGCTAGATTTACCTAATTGCTTGGAGTGCAGAGTTAGTATGATTCATTAAACCCCATACATGCCTGGGTACATTACACTGTGACTAAAGCTTCCCTGCTTCGAGCAATTAAAGTGGAGAAACTTGGGGCCTCATAAGTAATTGAATATAACAATACAGCTTGGAGTTGCTCTGGATGTCTTATTAAGTTCTTCAAGCAAAAAAACACAAGTTTCCCTCCATTCTCCAGTGAATCATTTTGTGAAATTTTCTATGACTGGCATTGTTTTCTCCTGTTGCCAAAAAAAAAGAGAAAAAAATGTGTCTATGAGACAGATTTCATGCCCTGCTTCACAGTTTAATTTTATCAATCATAACATTTAAAAAAAATGACAGCAGTGAGTAGACATCCCTGCTATTCCAAGGAGAGAAATTTTGGGTAGAATCTAGTAGCATTTGGTAATTATATACACATTGCAAAAATAAAGGTAGCAATTTAGTAAAACAGGAGTGGAGAGAAATTATCATTTTAGCTGGCAGGAATAAATTAGAATTGTTTGGCACATTTTAATAAAATCCCACATAGGCACAAATTACTCCTCGGAAAAAGCGGCGCCGGCTGCGGAGCCGAGCGCCGGCTGCTGGGGACGGCCGCAGGGGGAGGTGGCCGCCCGGTCTCTCCTGCAGGGCCGCTGGGACAGTCATCGCTGGCGTCATCGCACGGGGGGTTTTATACGGTTTTTTCCCCCCAGTTTGGGGCCCAGAAACGCCGGCGGGCAGCGAGTTGTTCCCAGCGCCTTGAGTATTCTTCCTTAACGCAGCGCCTGGGTTTGCCCGCGTTAAACAGCCCGGCCTCCATCTCTCTCCCACTTACAGGTCGCATTTTATTTTGCCAGCAGAATGAGTAGAAAAAAGAGATTTATTAGGATCTCTTATCACCAGCTCAACCCATTGAAATGCTAACCGCGCTCTTGTCCCAGCAAGGCTTTGAGGGTGCTTCCAAGGTGCGAGACACCCTCTGCTCCGGGGCAGGGCATAACCTGGGGGGCTGTGAAATCCGAAGGTGTTTTACCCTTGGTTAGATGAACTCTACCGCTCCTATAACTCTGGTTCCTGCAGACCTGTTACGTGCAGAAGCGATCTCCTCGGTGGAACTACTCACCTGCAGAATATTAAAGCGAAGAAAGTTTCCAGCATCTGCCTAGACGAAATTGGAAGTTCCAGCAGGGCTGTGCCGCGGTGGCTCTTGCGGACACATTTCGGTAAAGGATTTGGGGCGAGCAGACGCTTTGTACGATTATTAGGAAAATGATTAGTAGCCTTCCAAACGCAGGGGTGGAAACGCACACAGCATTAACGTTTAATGAGCGTTGCACAATCCAGGATCATCAGTTTACTCACTTCACGGAGCCCACAGGTCATAAAATTCAGGCTGGATTGTGTGAAACATCTTACACAAAGGGCTTCCCGTAACAAAATAAGCCTTTAATTAGCAGAAAATCATGCGAGGCTGAGGTGCAACTTTCCCAGACATATCACCGGTGACGTTAATTACCGAAAGGCTTTGCACATGCATGATTTATGCCTTTTTTTCCCTCGCAGTGTGCTGCTGTGTCGTGTTTCTTCGCGGGGGGAGGGCTGGCACCGCCACGGGCAGTGGGTACCGGGGGGGTTGGGAGGGGGGCACTGCTCTGTCTCTTCTCCCGTTTGCATCCGAAATTTCTCCTTGCAGATGCCCCCATCTGCCTGCTGCTGGTCCAGCCCACGCTCCGCAGGAATCGTGTCATTAATGGCTTCCTTGTCCGTGTCCGGTGATGCAGCTATAATTTTATAATCTTTTTTTTTTTTTTCTGACTTACTTTTGGAGCTTTGGGGCGTCGATGGCAAGCTCCGAGGGCTCACATCCCACGAGGCTCTCGTGAGGTCCAAGTAGGTGACGTTAACAGGTTAGATTCATCCCAAAATGGAGGGTCTGAGACGGGGAAGAACCCACCAGCGCCCCCCACGCCGCTGGCCCCGACAGATGCGGGGAGAGACAAGGGTTTGTAAACCATGAGGTGAACGACTGCGGTTTATCAACGACGGCCAAAGCTATATCATAGGAAACCTTTCCGCGAAGGGGTGTGCGGCGCTAATGGGAACCAAAGCGTAGGCGTTTTGTCGCCTGAAAATGGGCTTGTTTTTTCTGAGCGTGGCATGGGTGAGGTCTGTCACGCTGCGCTTCCCTTCGCCGTCTTAAGAGGCTCCTTTGCTGCAAGAGCTGCAAAAGAGCCTGGGAGGGTTACAGCTCCAAGAGAGATTAAACCGCTCCTCGAGGAGATGCAGCGTGATGAGGACGATTCCCATCATGATGCTGATGCCAGGCTTTTGGGTTTCTTTTTTTTTTGAAAAAGGAAAGATCAAGGGATGCATTTAACAAAACGAGATGCCCTTTGTGTCTGTGCACGCAGGCACCTCTCGTAGCTGTTACCATGAAGGGAGAACATCGTTAAGGAATAACGAATGGCCCTGCGTGGGCTCCACCCAGCTCTCAGTGCTGGGAAGCCTAATTAGAGCACAGAGATAACGATGGAGTGCTGGGATGAATTTGCATGGGACTCCAGCCTATATAGGGTATGAAAGTAATTTATTATGCTTATTAGAGGGAAGCTTTTGTCACTGCAGACAGAGCCCCGTTAAGACCCTTGGACCCAACACCTGCGGCTCGGGGTGGGCTCACACCACAAATTCCCAGCCCCAGGAGCTTCTTTATTCCGGTGTTTGCTTTTGGGGTGGTTTTGGAGGCTTCCGTAAGGTATCGAGCAAGTAGCTGGTGGGAGCTGGGGGGAGAGACGGGCGCTGCAGAGCGTCTCTCCGAGTAGCGTGCGGCTGGGTGGGCTCAGGGGTGTTTGCCCGTGGTAGGGGGCTTTGCTCCGACCGACCAGCGGTGGGAACGGCGTGGGGCACCCCGAGGAGAGCGGTCAGCCAGTTTAAATCCTCCTGAGGCGACCAGAGACTAACCCTCCCCCAGCTGCCCGCAGGGTAGAGCTGGGCAGCTCTGAGTTAGATTTACTGCCTTTACATTCTCCGGAAAGCAGCTTTGTTCTCCTCCCAAGCCGAAAGCACCCGACCTGCTCCTTTAAAGCATTTTGCTCAGCTTTATTATCTCACCTCTTATTTTTCCCTTCCCCAAATAAGTGGTCGCTCTGGGCTTGGCAGCCTTTCCGTGCTGCCAGGGGATGCTGAGAGCTGCAGGCTGGAGCAAAGGTGGGGGAACCTGTCACTTGCCCACCCCTCTTTAATTAAAGTTCCTGACAGGGGGATCGTCATTAACGCTTCCCGCCTAATGAACGCGGCAAACATGTAAACAGGTTTCATCAGGCAACCTCTTTCTGATTAAAACGGTGGTTTGGGCTAATTAGGTGGAAGCGTCTTGGTTTGCTCTCACTTTTCACAATTTTTGACACTCTGCGCACAGAGAAACAAAAATATCGCGAGAGTTTGGAAGTTTTGAGAGACGTTTCTTTCCAGCAACGATCGGATGCGATTGCGTTTTGGTGGAAAGCTGGCCCGAGGCAACCCTGCCCGTGGGGTGGGGAGCAGCGGGGCGTTTGCTGCTGCGTGCCTGCCGGCAAACCAGCCGTGAGCCGAGGGAGAGGTGCCCGACTGAGCGTGGGGCTCCGGCAGAGCTGCAGCGGAAGGGCCAAGGTGCAGTACGGAATTGCCCTGCTTGCTTCTAGCCGTTTGTGCTGCTCTTCCAGCTTCGTTCGTGATCCCATAAGCCAAGGTTCCTCCTACAGTAAAAGCTTCCAGAGAAGTCACCGCATGTTTTGCGTGAGAAAGGACAGGAAAAATATCCCTTAGGCCAGAGTGGCCCATGGAATATATCGTAATTCCTTGCCCTGAGCGTCCGATTGCCAAGTTTTGGGCCAGGACCACCAGCCCTTCGCGATGCTCCGCTTCCAGCAAGCTGGTGGTGCCGGGAGCTGCAGATCCGGCTCTGGCTCAGCTCCAGCCAGGACTACCAACATGCCCGGTGGGGTGGCACTATGGTTTGCGGCACATCAAAAAAGGGGCAGTTCCTGGGGTTGGAAATGGGCTGAGATAGCATCAGCGAAACCCCAAACCAGCCAGCCAACCTCTGCTTGCAAGGAGCAACTCGGAGATAGGAACCCACATATTGAGCTCCGCGGGACTTTGCAGATCCTCCTGCTTCGCGGTTGCCCTGAGCTTCCCTCCCGGAGGAATGTGGCACCGATAATTGGTGTTAATTGGCACTAACCATACCCTCCGATAGCAGGGCTGCCTTTGGGGCTGGTGGAGTTTTGCCGTTTGCATATGGTTTGACCTGGGTGTGTGTCATGCTCTGCCATCGCCGGCTGAATAACCATACATACGGCCCAGCCAGCAAACCCCGGTAAAGGGCTTTTCATACTAGCGCGACTTGCAGCAACACCGATAAAACGTAGACCGAAAGCGTGGGATAATAGCTCTGTTTTTCTGCAGCGATAGCTCAGAGAGAGGCGTGAAACTGCCCCATTAAATGCTCTGGCTCTATCCGCGGGACATCAGGAGAGGTCAGGGGTCTATTCTTTCTTATGTTGTTAATATTTTGGACTGAGCCACGCTTTGTGATGTAGAGGTTTGGTCTACAACACGTCTGCCTTAATGAACTATAACAGCACAGAAGGCAATTATGTTTTTGTCTAGACCTGTCTAAGACCATCAACAGTACCTCATTACTTTACAGACTGTTAATGCTGCTGGCAGAAGTTGAAGATCCTCCTTGAAAAAAAAAAAATCAAATTTATTCTCTGTTGCAACATACTTTAGCTGATGATAAATGATAAATAGGGGCTTGTGGCTAATTAGACCTCGTTTTGTCCGGAGGCAGATACGTAACCGTAACCAGGATAAAAGGAAGAGGGGAAGTGGCGGAGAATTCACATGAGGTTTCTTTTAAAGATCATTAGAAGCTTTAGGAAAATTAGGAAACAAAACTGCTGCTGTTGTGTCAGCGCGTCTTCTCTGTTTATAAGGACTGATGGTCAACTATTAATCATGTCGCTCTCGAGACTCTGAGCCCAGATTCATTATGTAGATCTATTTTTTTTTTTCATTTTTATGTACGTATCAAATCTGATAAGGAGGAGGTGACTCCAACAAGGCTTCCCATCAGCGTTTTGCCTTGAATTGTAGAATCCTAGAATGGTTTGGATTGGAAAAGACCTTAAAGATCATCTAGTTCCAGCGCCCCCGCCACGGCCAGGGACCTTCCGCTAGAACGAGGTTGCTCAAAGCCCCGTCCAACCGGCCTTGAATGCTTCCAGGGAGGGGACATCCACAGCTTCTCTGGGTAAATTTCTTTGAAATATTCCAATTTCAAAATGCATTTTTCCCAACATTTCCATCCTCGTTGCTCTTCCCGTCCCCCACGGAGGGGGGGGGGTGTGCCGGGAGCGCCCGGGATGTGGACGGAGCCCCGGCGTGGGGGGCAGGCTCAGCCCTGTAGCACGGCTGGGGCTGGGACCCTCCGCGGGGCTGGGGGGGCCGATGCTGAGCGGCGCGGGGACCACCCGGGCCCGGTGTTGCGAGGCGAGGCAGAAGCACCCCGGGAGCGGGATGTTGCACATAATTTAGGCTCTGTCAGCACAAATGTTGCGAGAGCAGAGACGCGTGTGGTGAGCTGTCAGCTGACAGTAATGGACTTGTTAGTCTCCTGATTGATGGCGATGGCCTTGGAAATCGCCAGAAGCCGTTTCAGTCCCTGTCTGGCGCTGACACAGCCATGCACAGGGGCAGGGGGAGCGCTGACAGACCACTTTGGGCAGCCTTACGGCTGCCCGCTCTGCCCTTTGCGCTGCCCACGGCTGCTCTTAGCTGCTACGTGGTGCCTTCCAGACGTCAGCCACCACATCCAGCCGTTCGGTGTTACAGATATTAGTGGTTTGGTGTCCCACGGGTCTCCTCTGTCTCTGTCTGCGGAGCAGCCCTGGAGGGAAGGGCAGAAGGATGCACCGCAGTGGTCGGTGATGAGTAAGGCTCAGTGAGAACTGTGCAATTGGGGAGATGGGTGGATCATCTTCATCTCGAAGCTGCATGGGTCTGTGTGTTCTGACTTTCTAAACGCGTTCACAGGAGTAAAGAGCTGCTGCCCGTTCAGCACCTCGGGGAGATGCGCAGGGATCAAAGGCAACGTCCCCTGGCCACCTCCATCACCTTTCAGCCCACAGTTGGGCTGAGTGTGCTGAGACCTCTCTGCAAACCAGGGCCGGGTGCTGCAGGAGCCCATGGGTTGGTGTTGGGGAGGGAGAGGGAAGGGAAGGGAAGGGAAACTTGGAGCCCTTTCCTTGGCAAATCAGCCCATTTCACAGACATGACCCACGTTTGCAATCTTGGGGCTGACCTCGCTGGTGCAAGCTGTGGGGTGAGGCGCGCAGACGTCGACGGGCACTGATGAAATTGGTCATACCTGTTGCAATGCTACTAAACCAGCACGGCACAAAGATCAGCGGCAGGTTTGGTTTTCCTGGTCCTTTCCCCTTAGCCCAGGCTCTCTGTGACCCATCAGTCCCACAGTGAAAGGAGCAAAATCCTACATGAGAAAACTCGGAGGCATCTCTAGTGCCTTGGTCAGGTTTGAAGGCCAGGCATCTCATGGAAGTGGTTACCCTGCTGCAGAGAGCATCTCAGTTCTCCTTCTCTCTGGACTTTGAGGGGTGAAAATCATCTGTTCTTCTCATAACCTCCCCTGTGAACCTTACAACCATTTTTTTTCTGGTTTTGTAGGATCTGGTGGCCCTGAGGAAACAGCTGGAGGATGTGCATGGGTGGAGGAGGAGGCAGGGAGCTGGAGTGCAGAGCGGGTGGTCTGGCACACGAGGTCCTGGATGCAGGCACTGCGGCAGTGGTGCAAGCAGGTAAGGGTGTGTGCGTCCGTGGTTATCCGACATGCCCATCGCCCGTGAGTGTTGCCTGGGGATAACATTGCTTCAGTCCGCGTGCAGCTGCAAAGCAAACAGGGCGGTTATCCTGTTAAAAAGGTACGTTTTGATGGACTGATTAATGACGCGGAATACGCCTTCTCTTAGGAAAGTCTCCTCTTGTTCTGCGCTGGTCAGTGCCAGAGAGGACGGGCGGCTGTTATTAATTGCTCATATTGGGGAATTACCAAAACCAGGCTGATGCTATCCTGAGGTATGGAAAGGTGCAAGCGTCTGCCCTGGAGATCTTTCTGTCTGGGCAGACGGCCTGGGAGATGTGTGACTGTGCAGATGTTTATCTCAGAAGCTGGAAGCTCGGCAAATAACAAATGTCTTCATGTGGCCGTGGATGGGGAAAGGGGTTTTGCTTGTTTTCGCTAAGGGGTTGGTCTCCTCGCCAGCGTCACCGTGTGGGAACGCATAAAGGAGCAGACATGTGCCATTTCCTCGTCTCGTCTTTCACAGCGGCTCTTGTCCTGTGATTTGCCTCTCCCCATTGCTTCACCATTTGCTCTTTTCCTCGAGGTAGGCTAAGAGAAGAGCAGCTTACGGAGGCCCCTTCCCTTGCCCGCAGCCCATGGCCAAGCCTACCTGCAGAGGAGCGGGTGCTGCCTGTGGTGGTGCTGCAGCCCAGCACCAAACCATGCACATCACCTTTAACCTGAGCTCTCCGGTGGTCACCGGTGTTGGAGCTGGGAGGTCCTTTCTCTTGTACATCCCATGGCCCGTAGGGGTGAGTCAGCCTGCAGAAAGAGAAGGCAACTGCTGCTCTCGGGAGAAGTCGCTCCATTTGGCATGGGATAAAATGAATGGCCTGAGGCAGCAATAAAATGCCGCGCAGTGTATGGTCGTGGGGTTTCATCCACAAGGGAAGCCTGTTCAAAGCGGAGCTGGTCCCAGGCATGGTTACTAGGATGGTATGGAGGACAGAGAGCTCATTTTATGAGGGTAGAAAGAAATGTGCTTGCTTACTCAAGAAAAGCAGCCTGTAGAGGAAGTTATGGCTGTGATTAATAGATATACTAGGGACATAAGCATGAAGGAAGATGAAACTATGTAATGCAGGTGTGAATAAACAGTGACTTCACTTCAGAAGACGGCTTGCAGCCCTCCTGGAGGGGAAACACTGGGATCCCCTTGGAGAGATGTCAAGGTGGAGGCTGACAATGGGATTTTATGGCGTGGCTGGCTGGGCTCTGTGGTCTTTCCAATGCCAGGTGAAGAAAATCGGCCTAAATATAACTGCTAAATAGAGAAAGACCTTATTTCTGTCCATGCCGTGTGCGGTGGGGAGTCCCGGGGGCAGGAGGCTGTGTGTGACGGCAGGGCAGGGGTGGGCAGCGGGGCACCCCCGGCCCCTGGGAAGGCAGGGGCTGGATTCAAGCTCTCCTGGCTTCCAGACCCGTCAGGAAGCTCAAACCCACGTGGGTAACTGTGATCCAGGTGGCCCTGGGTTAATCTGAAGGTGCCATTACGCTGGCAATGTGGATGATGGGGTGGCAGCTTTGGGTGAGGTCCCGGCGGCGAGCTCCCACCCAAGCCCCGGCACCGGGGCAGGAGCGGTCCCGGGAGCCGTGCCCCCCCCTGGCACTGCCTCTCCTGCCCAAACAGGGGCGCTCCCAGGGCACAGCCCGACTCTGGAGTCGGGGTTCGTCACCCAGCCCAGCCGTGAGCTGAGGGGGTCCCCACCAGCCCTCCCCGGCGTCGTGCCTCTCTCCGCCACCAGCCTCACACAGTCTGAGGTAGCACAAACCGTTCATCTCCGTGACCCCGATCTNGTGGAATTCATTGCGGTGTTTATTACCCTCTATTGCGTTATCCCCAGCCCTGACACGGACCCTGCAGCCACGCAGCCCTGCCTGCGCCGCGTTCTGCCAATGCACTTCGCTGTGACCCGAAGGGATCACTATGTCTTAGGTATAAAATGTTGTTTTGTTCCTTCTTTTTCAATCTCAGGGCTCCTTTTAGCAAACGCGATCATTTTGAATTGTTCTCAGCAGTGAGGTATTTTTTTTAATGGACTATTGAGCTCAGATAACAAATTTTAAATTATAACACACATGACCTGAGCCAATTTAAACTTAATCTAAAATGCCGAATAGCTATTACCCCGAATGGCTGCAAAAACACACACACACACACACACACACACACACACACACACACACACAGAGTTGTTTAAAGAGAGTTATTGCAGTGAAGTGAACGAGGCCTCCAACCCACAAGGGAGCCGAAACCCCAATCAAGTACATCGCTAGACCCCAGTGATTTAAAGCAGATTTGTGTGGAGCAAAACCTGAATTAAAATAGTTTTGCGTCTCTTCAGGTCGCATTAAAAAGCGGGCTGCTTCAATGTGAGGTGCTTCTTAGTTTTTAAATGCCCATTTTTGCCTAGGCTGTCGTTCAATTACTGGGGCCTCGGGCGAGCTTGCTTTGAGACGAGCTTGTGGAAGGCGGACGCCGGGGCTGCAGGCAGACGCACCCAGCCAGGGCGCGGGGAGGTGGGTACCCCCAGGTACCCATCACCATCCTCATCCTCATCCTGAACATCCGAGGCCTTTCTGTAACCACCAAGTGACCTGATTCAGATTCTGCCACGCGTCCGCTGCCCTGTCCTCTGCCAAGGAGGATTGTCCATCCTTGCGTGTTTTGTGTTGGATTATTCTTGCTGCGTGCGGGCAGAGCATCCCGCCGGGTGCAGGGGAGCCAGGACGGAGCCCTGAGTCCTGTGTGTTGGCTTTGGCCCCCTCGGCCCTGGGGATCATCTCCTGGGATCTGCCTCGTGAAAACAGGAGGTTTCTGTAGGGTGCGGAGCAGGACGAGTCCGTCACCCTGGCTCATTCGGGGTCACTGCTTGGAGGTGAACGCGGTCGTAGCAGCGCAAAACCGAGGCGGGTGCGGTCGGGTCCGGAGCCACGCTGTGCCAACGGGCTGCTCCGGCACCAGCCACGGGCAGGCTTCCAAGCATCACCTTGGCAGTTGTTAATTAAGATTTTACCAGCTGCTCTTTGCCTTCTCTCGCCTCTTCCAGATACCCTTCCTCGGTCGAGCGGCTCGGGCAGAGCTCCCGGGGGATGGCTTGGGGATGTCCCCGTGGCTCCGACAGCGCGCGCGGCTCAGCTCGAGGGAAAACCGCGTCGGCCACAGCCAGGGAGCTCCTCTTTTGGGCGTATTTGCGGATCGGAGGGTTCCTTGCAGGGAACGTCCCCACAAAGCCCAGCGGGCACACGGCAGCATGCACGGCGATGCGGGCAGCTCTGCGGGATGCCGCGGGGAGGTTTGCAGGCTCGCGGAGCGGAAAGCTTGCGCGAGGGGCTGTCGCGGGGCAGCCGTGCCGTGCCGTGCCGCGGGAGCAGCCGCGACAAGCCGCGACCGCAAAGCCTGTTTGCAAGAAATCATCCGTGCTGAATAAAATGACAACAGAGCTGTAATGCTTTGTGGAGTGTGTTTAATGAAAATATCAGCCCAGGCCTAGGACACGAGGCATTCATGTATAATAAAATGAGGTTCCTGAAACACTTCAGAGCATAAACCATCTGGTCTGCTGTGATGTACTAACAGCTTTGACTAATTTTTAATGCAGGTTTTATGACGGATATGCACATCACACTACCCATGCATAAGGAAGATACAGCCTGGCTGCACTTTGAACTGAACTGACTGATGATGAATTTGTCTCCCATTTTAATTACTTTCTGTACATTAAAGGTGTAGTGGACCATGTGAAGTGCTTTGTCTGGCTTATCCCCTCTGTGTCCCCACGTCTCCTTAAAGTACCGGCGCTGCCTTCCCCTCCCTTATCTGCAGCCAGGCGTGCGGGCGACCGAAAAGAGGGAGCTGGAATGAAAGCTGCCTCGTACAGGACTGGGTCAATAAACACGCTGGGCCACCAGCAACAAGCGCATTTCATGAGGTTAATTAGTTCTTATTAAGTATGTCCCTTGAAATTTTCTCCAGCCCATATGGCAGGGATCGGTGCTGCCTGGTGGGTTTTGCGAGGAGAGCTCACCATTTTCTTCTGCGCAAATCGGAGCGGTACCTCACGTCGGAAAAGGCTTTCAGACTGCAACCTCTGCTCTTTCTCTTTAATGAATTTTTAAAACACTTTACGAGCTTCAAAACATATTTATTTATTTAATGCAACCCAAAAGTGGAGCCATTTCTCTAAGCAAACCCCAGACGTTCGGGATGGTGCAGAAATAGGGTTGGCTTTAGTTGGACCAAAACCTCAGCAGGACTTTTGCCCGTTTCTCACTGAATTTGCAGCCTGGCTCTACACCTCTCCGTATTCCCAGGAGAGCTGGTTCCCTAAGGAGAGACCATCTTTGAAAGGCGAGCATCTACCCACGTTGCTTATTCTGGCAAAATTCAAATTCCCATTTAATGCTTTAGTTTGGGAGGACCGTGCCCCCGTTTCTTCAACTTTCCCCATCTTTTGGAAAAAAAAAAAAGAGAAGCATGAATGAAGCTCAGCCGGGGCTGGCGTGACCGTGAAGTCGGGTCATTCCTCTTCCCTTCATGGGGTCATTCCTCTCCCCTTCCACCACGGCAGCTCTGGAACATCAGAGCTGCAAGCGATTTTCTTTCCGGGTTAGCGGCAACACCAGGGTTTAATTTGTCAATTAAAACGGGCGACGGGACTTCAGTCAAGAAGAGAGAGGCTTTTTCCAGCTCCCCTTTCTCTCTCCTTCCATCGGGCCTGGAGCTGGACAGACCATTAATTGCAAATACATTATCTAATGACTTCAGTCCTTTGTTTATTCTGAAAGTCATTTGTGAACCAATCACGATTCCTCTCCCTGCCATCATCCTTCGGGGATGAATGAGCTTTACTGTAGTCTGGGAATTCAGCTTTGGCTGTGGTTTTGATGCTTGCAGCGTTGTCCTGGTTTTACTCATCGATTGGCCAGCTGAAGCCTTTTAAATGGGAGAGGGCTAAATAAAGAGTAACCTGTCTGCTTAAGCGAGTATCCAGACATGCTGAATTTCACAAACCTTTTGGGATTCACAGTATTTGAACAAACAAACCAACACTCGTCCTGTTGCTGGAGACAAGCTAAGGCGATGGCCGCGTTGTGAGCCGCCGCAGAAAAAAAATGTGGTTTTTTAATGGGGATATCCACAAATCACAGCTGAAGTTCTCCAAGTGGAAACTGAAGTTCCAGTCTCGCTGTAAAAAATAAATAAATTTAAAATTCACCGGGCTTGGTGACTGAGCAGAAGGGAAAGTACCCACGAGCAGCAAAGCAATTGCCAAGGACGGAACCCCCCCCAGTGCAATGTATTAAAAAGCAAAATGTCATTTTATTGGATGTTCGCCTTGTCTTGCTAACGAGCACTCTGCTTCACCCCCTCTTCCTGGGGCATTTCGGTTTTAGCCTCTCCGCCGCACTCCGAGCCGCGTTGTTTCCGCGGATCTCCAAGCGAGCGTCTCGCAAAGCCTCCGCAGCTCGGTGGTAACGGGGCTGCTCTCCCATTAGCGGCGATAACGGCAAGTTCAGCACTTAAAACCGCGCGCTAACTGATTTAAGCGGTTTTGTCTAGACTGCACTTGATCACCAGGCGCAGATATTAAATGCATCCCTGTCGCTACGTGCGGCTTCAGACAGCTGCTGCATTTGCATACCCTGCTCCTCCGTACAAACGAGATCCTGCTTCTGAAAGTTTCTTTGGGGAATACCTCACAGTTGGCCTTGTTTGTTTAGGAAAATATTAATACAAGATGTTCTTTGAAGAGAAAGGCTCGCTGGGAGGCTTCCTGAGGAGCTGGGTGGTGGGGAAGGAGCGGAGGAGCTGGTGCAGGCTGCAGGACTGCCGTCGCCGGGGCACCCCCCAGCCTCGCCGCGGGTACACCGGAGCGTGCAGGCTGCATCCATTGCTACTGAAGCTCCTTTCTGCTCCCCCCAGTCTGGCATCCCACTGGGATGAGCATCCTCCCAGCCTCGGGACCTGCAGGTCCTCAGCAGCCAGGGAGAGGAGCTGCCCAGGCTTCCTCCGCAGCGAGACTGCCGCCAGCCTGGGGTTGCTGTATCGCGGGGAGGTTTGGCAGAGCAGAATCAAACCCAGGCGCACGTGGGGTGTGCGGGCGAGCCGTGTATTGGATGGAGCCGCACAGACCTCCCGGTGCACGCATGAAATAGGATGCCCCCCCAAAACGGCGGGGTGCCCCGACTCCGGATAGCACATGCCATCCCTCTGGCTGCTCGGCAGAGGTGTCCGGGGCAGGTCCCCGCATGCTGGTTGCGGTTACGCTGGATGCTTGGGGCCGAGCACAGGCCTGGGCAAATTCTCCGGTTCCCAGGGGAGCATCCTGGGCGCTGGCCATCCCCGCAAGGGCCAGTCCGGGCACCTGTGGGTGACTTTCACCCCCCCGAAATAGGGTCCACAAAATCCCACGGCGCCTGGCATGACGCTGCTGCCGGTTTTGGAGCGCAGCATCGAGAGTTACCGCGTTGTTCCAGCTGGGATTATCCTGGGGTCTGAAGTGACGGAAGCGGTAGGTGATGATGAGCCAAGGAGCGCACGCAGGGATATTTTTTTTTCTTTGAAAAAGTCATAGTTGGGCAACAGCAACAACAGCAACAACAGCAACAGGTCTGGTGCTGCTCAAACAAGTCGTGATTAATTGTCCCTGCCGTCTGTCTCTGCTCTAAGCCCGGAGAGCCCCGACGGGCAGCCAGGAGCTCGTCCCAGCCCAGCCAGCTCAGCTTGCAGGAGAGAGGCAAAACCATGTGCATGCGTAATTTGGAGCTGCATGTAAATGAGCATCGTTATTCAAATCAGTCACTTTGCATCTGTGGGTGCAAGGCTGCAAGGGCGGTAGCTGGGGAGTGGTGCTCTCCTGCAGTTCGGGGTTCGGGCTGGAAACGGGACGTTGCCTTGGCTGTCCCCGTGGCGGCACGGATGGGTACCTGGGTACCTGCCCTGCCGAGGGCTTTGGGTGTAAAGCCGAGGCTAAGGGATGCTCTGGGCTTATTTCCCGAGAGCTCCCGCTCCCCACGCAGGGCTGCCTGCCGTGTCTGACGTGCTCCGGCGGGTCAGGGAGGGCGAGCGCAGGCAGCGCCGCTGGCGGGCGGGCAGATGGACGGCATTTCAGGGCAAGGCACGCGCATCCCTGCGAGCCGCCAGCGTGGGAGCTGCAGCAGGCTGGCAACCCCTCTCTTCTAGTTTGAATTTCAGGATGATATTGGTCATCGTTGAGTATTTTGTCCCATTCCCTGCACCGTGGTGGGGGATGCTGCAGGGTCTGTATGACCCGGAGTTGGCAGGATAAGGGCGGACTCCAGATCACTTTGCCTGGCCGTTGAATAGGGCCTTCTTATTAGGTCAAAAATGTGGCTGACTTCTTCCCATCTGACTCCACGTTTCCTGTTTTCTTCAGGGACCTGGAATGAAAAACACTGAACCACCACAGGAGAAGTTGTTCTCACTCGTCCACCAAAACTCAGGACAGGCGAAAGTTTTCACACGGGTTCCCCTGAGATTTGCAGCCCGGGGTTGTACACACGAGTGGTTTAAATCATCCGAGCACTTAGCTGAACTGGACTTAATCTCCAACCCTCTTGAGATCAGCTCATCTCTATTTACTGCTCCAAATTCCTTATTTCATTGTTACGTAAGGATAATGCTGCTTTCCGCGTTTTGGAGTTGTCTTCTCCTAGCGGGACTGAAGCGGTACAAATTTTTATACATAAAATGCCCGCTCCTCTGCAATTAAACACAAAGCGTTTCAGCTGCCTGGCCGAGCGTCGCAGGATTTGAACCTCTCAGCAGAGAGATGCTCTGCGGTACCTTGATAAAGATGTCCAGGCTTGTTTTCAGGCTGCTGCGGTGGATGAAACGGGCATTGCAGGTCTTGGCTCCGTCCTTCCACCTCGTCTGCTGGGGCTGGAGGGACTGTCCATCCCCGCCGTGAACTCGTTGCATGAAAAGGTTAAGAATGGGCCCAAACCCAAGGCAGCCCAGGGAAATCCGGGAAGGCTGAAGGTGCTGGTATCAGGGTGGGCATTTAACGTCTGTGCGTGTGACCGCTCAGACCTCGCCAGGGGATGGGGGACCTGGGGAAGGGGAGTAACTGGTGTCAAAGGATGGAAGAAACCTAGCAGTGCCTGCAAGCAAGCGCTTGCTGTGCAGTGCACGCCTTGGGTTGGTATAGTCCCCAGATGGTTCAGAATTGGAATGAATTGGAAAGAAATGTATGTACAGGGATAGTGGGGTCAGAAAAAGAAAGTCACAACTGCATGAGTATGGGGAAAAGTTACTCTTATCGACTGGGCAACGGGAGAGAAGCTATAATGTGATAATAAGTAGGTTATATATGAGCTTTGGATAAGGAGAGCTCAATTTCCATGGCTGTAAGTCCAGGAAAAATTCACCCCAAAGCAAAACAAAAATGCACGTTTGTGTTCCAGACAGCTTGCGCACAACCAGAGGGAGCGGGTTCTTCGGGCTTGGTACGTCTGTGCATTTCCATTGCGTGTTTTGGGGTTCACAGCTTGGCAAGAGAAAAGTCTGACCATCATAAATGAGAAAAAGAGGGAAAAAAAAGCTCTCCCAGACATAGCACCCCCCCCAGGGTGTCTCCTGCTCCCCAGGCAGAAGGAAGCCTTGCACAGAAATTCATCCGTGGAGCGGAGGTCGGTGCAAGCCGGGGCTCCGGGCAGCGCTGCCGGCACGGCGACGCGGGGCTGCAGCCCTGCCCGCTGCTCTTCGAGGACCTCTCTGTTCAGGGAAAGCCCTCCTCGCCCAAGCCAGCTCGGCTGAAAGCAAAACACCCTGTTTAGCAAAAACATTCCTGGAAACGGCTGGTGCTCACACGCTGCTCCATCAACGTCGTAACGGCCTCTCCTCCGTCGTATCAGCGCCAGCCCCGGTGTTACTGCCAAGCCAGGAAAGTCTGACAATGAAAGGAGTCCATCATCGCTCTCGCGCACATTTCCTAATGCTTGTTTTAATGCCTGAACATCTGGGAGAGATGCATGTTACGCTCCCAGAGCCATTTGCTTTGGCTGCGCGGAGACATTTCAAGCGGCGGGGGGAAGCAGAGCCTGTGTGGGCCAAGACTCTGCAGAGATTGGAAGAGGGGAGAATTATTTTAGAAGTCCGTGACAAGTAATTAACAGCTTCCCGAGAACAAGAACCGGCTGAAAAATTTACCGAAGCCTTTTTTTTCCAAAGAAAAATGGCTTTGTGAGAAAATAATTTCTCTTCAATTCTTTCTTCTATTGAGAATTTGGGAGGTTTTCTTAAAAAAACAATACTTTGATATTTTTGGTTGCTGGAAAAACCCCTTCTCAACCCAAAGTTTTCTGCTTTTTGGGACGTGATGGGCAAGCCCAGGAAAAAAAAAATAAATGGAAAGACGATGTTGACAAGAAAGGCAGGGCAAGGCAAGTTGTTGATGTGCGGGGATGGGGGCAGCACCCTGCCTGCTCCGCCTGCACACAGGCAGCCCCACGCACCCCTGCCACCCCGGGCGATGCCCACCGGTGCCCAGGTGCGCCGCGAGAGCCCGTCGGCATCCGGCAGCCCCAGAGAAATAACGACACGGCTGGTTCTATTAAATTCAATTATATTTGAAACAATTAGATTAGACTACATAGCTAATTAACAGCAACCTTAGCGGTGAGAGCTTCATTAGGAGCGCGGGGCTATTGCTAGGGGCGGCGGAGGCGTCCTCACCCTGCCCTCCGCTGCCGGTGCAGCTGGGGGACATCGGTGCATCGGCGGAGGGCCCGCGGGACAGCACTTCCAGCTCTGGCTGTAATGATGCTAATACGCTGCTTTCTCTTAATTTTCTATTAATTGTTTGCACTCCCTATGTGTCTTCAATCCATTAGTTACACTTTCAGGGATCGTAGCAGGCAATAAATCCTCTGGTCTGCCAAGGGCTCCTGCAACGTCTTTCATACGATCATCCCCCAAGCTGATGTTTATAATGCAATTGAAGCAATCCGTATCAGACCCCGTCCCTCCGCTCCTCCCTCCGGCAGCTGCAGCAGGAGCAGCGCTGCCGGATTCCCCCGGGGCCGTGCCTGCAGAGGGATGATAAGGGAATCGGATTTTAGTGGCGACACTAGAGGTGAAATCCAAAGATCCAGAATATTTAGTTATGTTTACCCACAGTAATCAGCTTCTCAAATAGATGTCACTGGGAAAGCTCACGCTACATTGATTGCACCGTTCCCCGCTTTCTGCCCAGGGGCAAACAGCTCTGATTAATATTTCACAACACTTTCCCCCCCCCCCCTTTTTTTTTGTGCTTGGAGAGCCTTGATAGAGAGAGAGACAGAATATTTTACCATCTCTTGTGTTTGCCTGCTCCAGTAATCATTGGATTCAATCACTCTTGCAATGTTTCTATGAATTAATAACAGGCACTTTGGAGGGCTAGCAGGGAGATGGGAAATGCAATCTGTACAACCTTAATGAGCACCGTGGGGACCCGGTACCATGGTTTCCGAAATCCTCTCTGTGCTTCGCTCTAAATCATTGTCTCTAAAATTACCTGCTTGCAGTCGGCTTTAGATGGCTCTCATTCGGCGGGTAAGTACACCTGCCTCCCCGCTGCGCCCTCTCTTTCATCGCGAGGGCTCGTTTGGAAGCTGTCCCAATTAATCTTTTTTTCTTTTTTCTTTTTCTTTTTTTTTTTCTTTTTTTCCTCTTGCTTTAATAAAAGCTCACCTTTGTCAGCGCTGACAAAATGTTTGTCTTCGCTGCCTCATTAGTGTTTGCTCTGCCCCAGCCACCGCCACCACCGGAGCAAGCGGGATGGATCGGCGCGGAGCCGTGCTGGCAAATTAGCCCCTGCTCTCCGCCGCTGGACCCGGGAATAAAGTGTTTGGGGCATTTTGCTCTGCAGTTCAACGGGGCAGATAGAACTGGGGGTGTTCTGGCTCTGATTGCCGCTGCTGCTGCAAAACAGGGGAAAGCGGGGCAGGGCGAGCGCGGGGGCTCGGTGGTGGGCACCTCTCCATCCCTCAGCGGTGAGGAGGGACGGGGCTCCGGTGCGCAGCACCCTGGCCGTGGGGCAGGCGGGTGAAGGTGGCCCCAAACCGAAGCTTTAATCATTCCTGCCCATCTGTGCTGCTGCGGGCTTCATCTGCAGCACTGCCTCACCTTGGCCCGGCGCTCGCCAGCCTTCCCTGCTCTCAAATAACTTCCCACCAGGAGATAGCCCTGCCGTTCCGCTCGGCAGCTCTTCCAAGGCGTTGGTTCTTCCTCTCCGCCCGAGTGGAAGCTACTTGCACGAGATGATTGCACCCCGCAGCCCCGGCAGCACGTGCAGACCCCAACGGGGAGGACCGGCCCTGTGGTCCAAGCTTTGCCTGCGATACTGCTGCTCTCGCCACCGCTGGGATGTCAGGTCGCCTGTCGGCCCCATCGCTGGTGCTCTCCATGGCATGGCGGTGGATGCCCAGGCTGCTGTGTCCCAGTGCTGCCCGGAGCATCTTCTGCTGCACCTACAGAGCAGCCAGCTGCGGTGGGTGCTGGCACCTCTCGAGTGACCCTCCTGAGCCCACCGTCCTGCGCCGACGGAGCCCCCAGCTCCTGGCTTCACCTGGTCACCCACCCCTGGGGCTGAGCAGGGGCAGCGCAGAGCCCTCGGGGCACTGGCTGTCGGCTCCCACGGGGAGTATCCAGACACCCGTAAGCCTAGACGTGCGACTGCACTTTTAAAAATTGTCTGAGTGGAAATTTGGCCACAGGCAGCGCAATTGTGTTTCAGGCTTTAAAGCCAACTGGAGTCATTAAACCCCATACTATATTCCTCTGGAGGAAGCATAGCTGTTGATAGGGCATAATTTTAGAGCTCAAGTGCTGCGTCTCAGTCCAGTGTCAGTGTTTGTGCAAGTTCCCATTCGAGCAGTCCAGAAATACCAACCGGCCAGATCTGCACGGAGGGCCCTTTGCTGGGTCCCTGAGCAAAGGGAGCCTTGGGAAGCGGCTGGCGGCCGTGGGGCGAGCTCGGTGCCCACCCATGGGGGACAGTGCAGATGTGGCACCGCTGCCCGGCGCACGGGCTTGCTCACGACAGGTCTGGGAGCCCAGGTGCCCCTCAGGTCCCTGGGAAGCGATGCTTCCTCCTCTGGATCGCCAGCTGGCGGGTCACCTGCGAGAGGAGGGTCTGGTACGTGCTGGTGGGAGCCTCGCGCGAGGCCTCCGTTGGGGTCGGTGGGTTTGCAGGGCTGGGAAGAGGGGTGTCCCCGAGCCCCTGGCAGCATCTGCAGCCCCCTGCCCCCAGCAGTATGCGGGGCTGGGGGCTCACCCACTCTAGTGCTCGTCCTGAATGCGGCGCCCCTTTTAATTGAAGACTAAACTAATGAAAGAAGCAAACAAAGCCCCCAAAGGGCTGCAGGGGCACCACCTCCTCCTCCAGCTCTGCCCGCGCCTGCCGTCGCCGGGGATGGAGCCGTTCCTGGCCGCTCCTGCGGCGGGGCCGCCAGCCTGCCTGCCGAGCCACGCTCCTCTTGATGGCTCAGGAGCGTCCAGCGTGAAAAACGCACCTCGCCGGGCTCCTCACAAGTGCCCTGATTTATTTCCAAGCCCCTCAACAGAAAATTGCACGTCATTTATGAGCGGACGCAGCAGAAGACTTTAGAGACTTCTCGGTTTTCACCCTGCTCTGTTTACTTTCTGGGCCTTTTTAATTGCTTTTTAGAAGTCTGCTCTCAGCCTACAGCTATTTTTGAGATGTGGGACGGAGATCTTAGTCTGGGTGACTAAGAAGTAATTTATAGAGGCTTGGCCAGCGCCACTCAAACATTTCTGCTGGCCAGACAGGCGTTACGGCACGGCAGACGTGTCGGGACACGCGCGGCAAGTGCATTTGAGCAACACCTACCGATCTCTAATCAGCTTAAAGCGGTGTGAAACGGGGAGCGCTTGCAATATGGGGAATAAACAGGTCAGCTCTAGCGCAATCTGCCGTGGACGGGGAGCAGGCAGCACGGCCGAGCCCTGTGTGCCGGGGTGCTCCGCTCCGGCTGCGCTGGGGCCGGGGGGCCGCGTGCGCCTGGCCATGTACGGGCAAAGCCTGGGCGGTTTGCACAGATGCGCTGCTGGGGAAGCTCATGGTAAAAGAATTTCCCCCAAAACAAGGCCTGCCTGTTAACCATGCCCGAGCCGGGCGTTGATTTCCTATGCTGATTTATTATAGCGTGCTTAGCCAGCGCTCCCTGGGTCTGGAGAGCAACGGGGGGCACCCACGGGGTGCCCGCTGGCGAAGGGTGCCGAGCCGGGCGGGATGTGCCCTCGGTGGCACCGCAGCCCCGGGCTGAGCCAGCACCTCGGCCGCCAGCGGGATGCATGGGGCGAGCCGGCACCCAGCACCCCTCCGCGGGGCACCTCGGGCACCCCAGCGCCGGGCAGCGCTGCCTGCCAGCCCCGCGCGCTGAGCACCCCCGTTCCTGCCCTCACCTCCGCGCCGCCAGCTGATTTTTTGATTTTTATTATTTTTTTCCTTTCTTTCCTCTTTGCTCGATGGTGCTGTTGTAAAAGCCCTGAACAATAGTCTGCATTTATCCGGAGGGCGCCAGCCTGCCAGCTGGCGGCAGATCAGCCTTCTCATCCACTTCCAGGGCTCTTAAAGACAACTGTCCCAAAACCCGGGGTGTGCGTTGCTCTGAGAAGTCCCTGCTCTCTTAAACGCCCGGGCACTGATACAATTAATGTTTAGCGCGGCATTCTTGTTTCCTGGTTGCCATTCTCTGCAAAACAATGGGGTGTTTTGCCCATGAAATTACTGTTCTGATTAGGAGGAATACGTCCGTCATTAGACTTTCAAATGCGATCCTTCTGCAGCACAGCGCTGGCAATCCGGCCGAGATTACTCCAGCGATATTTCTGTTCCTGAAGGAAATAGCAAGTGCAAATAGGGCAATTTTATACACTTACTGGGGAAGGGGATTTGCATTGATGGATGCTGTTGTGTTCGCAGCAACGACAGCTGGGGCCAGGGCACGCACAGGCTCCGCCAGGACACGGCAAAAGCTGCAGTTGCAACTCTTGTACGTCTGCATATGTGTAATAATCCACATTTTAACAGGGGCCCGAGCCGGCCCAGGCGGGACAGGCGGCTCCGTCAGTGCCGCAGCCTTGACCTTGGAAATCCAGGGCCTTTTAATTCAGAGCAGATGTTCCAGGTTTCTCCAACACCGAAGTCATGTCAGAAATCTCCGTCGAGGGGGAGAGGACGAGAGGCGCGGGTCGCGGGGCTGGGGTGTTCGCACGGCTGCGGCGCGGGGTGCAGGTCCGGAACGGGGGGCGTGAGATGGAGCTGCTCAGCACGGGGGGCTCTGACGCGCAGCAGCACCTTGAGGTGTTTTGGGGTGCCCGCTCCGGAGGGGTGGCTCTGCCCGCGAAGGGAAGGTGCCGGGGATGGTGCAGTTGCGCGGCGCCCTTGGTGTCAGCTGCGGGGTCTTGCGGTGGCTCGGCAGGGCCGGCTTTCCTGGGGGAAGGGGCTCGGGGTGAGCCTGGGCTGGCGGGGACCCGCAGCAGGGCTGCACGGCTGCCTCGGGGCTGCGCTGGGGCCGGCACCGCTGCACCGCTCCCGCCGGCGCTGCGTGAAGGGTCCCGTCCTGAAAGACCTCGGTGAGGCGGGTGAAAGATGCAGCCAGGCATCAGCACCCCTGAGCTCGGCAGCTCCCCGGGGTGCGCTGGGGGTGCTGCCGGGCAGCAGCGGGGAGCTGCCCCTTCCTCCCCGTATCCGACCGGGTGAGAGAGGCGCTCCGAGCGGGTGGCGAGCAGGGGGAGCGGGTGCTGCTCGGGGCTCGGAGCCATGCCTGGGCTCGGTTTCACTCCTGCCTCCCCCAGACCTGCAGCGTTCACTAACAGGGCTGGAACGGGGAGGTCCCGGTCCCTACCCCGCATCTCCTACCCCCGGCTGAGCCTCCCTCGCTGATAAAATGTCCCTCCCTGAGCCTTGGAGAGGGTTTTTTCCGGAGTTCAGTCGATACAAATTCCCACCAGAGAGAGTCTGAGGCTGGCAATCAGCTTACTCATTCTTGGCTTATCGTCACAAACCTCTGACCTTCAAACATGGCCGGTGCGGTGCCCGACCGAGCAGAGCGAAATCCAAACAGACAGCGCTTCACCAGCGCCTCCTCATTGCTGCCCGAACCCTCCCTGCAAATTCGTGTGTGTCCCCCCCAGAGCCCCCCGGCAGGTAACCCCGGTGGGGTGCTGGCACGGGGCTGGTCCCACGGGTGGCTGGAGCCACCTCTCGCGGGGTGTGTGTCCGATTCTCTGCTGCACTGCGATCCCCAGGAAGCAATGCTGGGGGGTTTGGGGGGACGCTGGGGAGCAGGTCTGGGCTCTGTTACCCCTCGAAAGAGCCTCCTGTGCACCCCGGGCGCCTGGTAAGGCAGGCCGGGTACCTCAGGGCCACCCTGAGGCACCTGGAGCAGCAAGGCTGCACCCGCTCCGTGAGGTTTCCAGCGCGGATCGAGGGCAAAAAGGGGGGACCCACGGGGTCGGGGTGGTGTTACTCCCCCTGCCCCAGTAGGGGCGTGGGTGAGGCAACTGGTGTGCCACTGGGAACGGAGGAATGCGGGAAGGGGAGGGGGGGGAGAAATTAATAATTATCTAAACCGCACCCCTATCACTGTTCATCAAAATTTGCCCATACTTCATTCCAGCCTCCTTTCTTCTTCTTGCCTCCAGTAAGTACTTTAACATCCTTTTTAAAAATTAAAGGGGGAGGGTTATGGAACAGATAAGAGATAATTGCCTAGCTTTGACTCTTCTATTGATGTGAAAATAGGATTGGAATTACTCACTCTGGTTGAAAGGTTAGTTGAAGGTTATTACAGGAAAATTGTTATTCATACATTTTTTCTGTGCTGCTGGATAGCCTAAAAGATTAAATTCACAGAGTGCATAATGACCCATCACAACGGACAATGGTGGGAATAATCTCCAGAGACTCCAGATAACAGAACAGAGACTTCTTTGAATAATTCATGGTTCAACAGACATCCCTCACTAACAGATTACATGTGAGTTTTCATTAGAAAGGAGATAATTTAAAGTAGCTTTAAAAATAACCGGTATTTTTAACGGAAGTGGAATTACCATAAGCATTTATGCAGTTTGTTTATGCTTTAATAAATCTACTTTCCTCCTGACCTTCATGCCATGGGAACAAAACGCAAAGGGATAAAGAAAGTCATTGTTTGTGACAGTCCCCTCTCATCCACATACTGCTGATCGAGCATCGGTTTCATATTCTGCCTCACACTTGACTGCCTCTAACACACAGGAGGGATGAGCGCTCCGGCCGAGGAGGATGCTCGGGACACCCCGGACCACCCGGCGCTGGGTGGGGATGCTGATGGAGATGTGGGCGACCAGGCGCAGGATGCCATTTCCAGGCCCCTCCGCTGCTCGGGTCCCTCACCCAGCGTCAAAATCACGCACCGGCTCCGGCTAATCTTTTAATTTCATCTCGTGCGATAGCTATTACGCTTTAAAAGCTGATTGTTAAAAGCAGGTATTTATTAAGGCTTAACGGAGGCCCGATACACATCTATGGCGTTGTTGTGAGCTGCAACAAATATATCTTTAATAATTAATTGATATTTAGTAAACATATAATAGTTATCTTCTCCAATCTAAATTAAATACTAATTAAAGCTATATAATTCGCTGCTACGGGCTGCTGAGATTACAGCTTTTCCGACCAGGGGAACGAGGAGGGCCGCTGTCGCTGCAGAGGGGCGAGCGGGGCGTCCCCCAGATGGGGGGCTCGGAGCCTTCATCCCCCCTTTGGGCAGGTTTGGGGATGTCACCCGGCACTGCGGCTGCTGCGGGTCCGAGCAAGGCTGGGATCGGCAACGGGCGGCAGGTCCCGGGGGAAAAGTGCACGATGGAAGCTGTAGTCCGGGCACTGCCTTCCCGCAGCATCCCCTCTTCTTCATCATTTTCAGGCTTGGCTGCCTCCGTCATGGGTTTAAGGCCAACTATTTAACCGCTCACAGAATAAAACTGGTGGGGGAGTTGAGATGGTAATTATACGGTAAGGTAAGATAAAGTAAATATTTGAAAGGTGATTCATTTCCAGCATAGCTGAGTGATGCGCAAGCATTCCTCTGGGAGAGCGTCAGCTTGGGAAATATTTACCTTCTCCCATCAGGTGGATTTGTGGGCACCGCAGAGTAAATGTTGAGTAAAGTAACACGGAGCTGCTTAGCAGAAGGCCATCACGTGCCAGCTCTCCTGCTTGCATCACTGCTGTTGACAGAGCATATTCAGAGCACGCAAGGAAGGACTTTGACCTGAAACAACAGTTAAAAAGGAAAAAGGAGGAACTTTGCGGCGACCAGCGACATTTCCCTGGATTTCTTCTGGCCTTGCCAAGAGCAGAATCTGTTGTAAAGTCTGCAGGAAACAACCTTTTCCTTATCTTGCAGAAGACGTTTGCTCTAATTGTCATCTTCCTGCGGCTGAGGGGCAGGCGCCGGGAACGGCCGGAGCTCAGGGTCGGGGCTGCTTGGAGGAAAACCCTTTTTTTGGAGGCTCTACAGCCAGAGCAGCAGCTCCCAGGGCAGCTCCTCCTGCCGCAGCCGCTGTGTGGCACAGGATGCCAAGGGTTTTGCTCACAGCTCCAGGTATTCCATGCTCCACCTTCATTTTGATGGGATAATTTCGAACATCGAGGGCGGTGGGAAGAGTTGCCCTCCTCCGTGGGCAGGAGGGTCTCCATCAAGGCCGGGCTTTCCCTATCTCCACCAGCTTTTGGTCGTGCTGGTGGAGATGGAAAGTGCTGGGGCAGACTAGACAACTCCCTGAGGTCCTTTCCCAGCCTTTGCACCCCCTGGAGATAAAAAATTGAGGGTTTAAACACCATAAAGTACTGCAGCGCGCAGCCGCCATCACAGGTGGGCTACGAGCTGCGTGCTCTGAAGGACGGGCAAGCCCTCCTTCCTGGCGGCACGTAGCGATGTTCGTTTTCATCAGGTCCCTCCCCGGCTCTTTTTGTCCCTGCTTGCACCGGCTGATCTAGTTTCTGCCCTTAGCTGGTTCAGCTGGGCTGTGCAGCAACGTGCACGGTGCAGGGAGCCGAGACGCTTGGGTTTGCCTTCTCTGATGAGCAAAGGGAGCCCTGGCAAACTGATTAAGGGCACGCCTGATGAAGTGTGACGCTGAAGCGATTCCTCGGGTCTTACCCCATCGTGTATTAACTGGGAAGGATTTATCCCCATGGAGGAAACGGAGCGGGTACAAAGATTTTGTTCTCGCCCCACCCCTCTAGGTATAAGGGCTTGTTAGGAATAATCCTCGCGTCTAAAGGATGTCAATGAGGACTTTTATAGATTCAACATGAAACTCTAACAACTTCTTCCACTAAAGCTTCTGTCAATAAATCATTTTTTAATTATAAGCTTAAATTATCAGCTAAGCATGTCTAAATGATCTCTGGAGTGATTTCTGCTGTAAGATGTTCAGAGCAACATGAAGGAGGCCTAAGAAGAAAGTTGTTCTCCTTCCTTTTAAAATGCTTTCTCTTTTTCCCCACCTCCTGGAAAACCAGCCACCCGATGCATGTGTGTCGGAAGGGATGTGAAGGAAATTCAGCCCACCCCTAAATTAGGGACTGTGCAAATCCATATCCCAATGCCGTGGCTCAGTTCCACCTCTGAGATATAACGAGAGCAGCGGGTTTGATTTAGTGCCGCCTTCTGCGATGAGCTCGCACGCCAGGTCTTGTCTCGGTGCAGTTCAGCAGTGCTCAGGTGCCCTGGAAATTATTCTGAGGGTGGCAACACGTGCCTGTGCTGGGTGGGGGGGAGTCCCAGGGGAGACGGACCGGCGCAGCAGCTGGGGATCGCGTTTGAATCCAGGCATCCTAATTTTACCCACAGAAACGCACCTTTCTGTTGTCTGCGCTCCACGATCCGGACCGGGATCCTTCCGATTCTCCAGGGAATCATCAAAGCCCGGAGAAAGAGGCGTGGGAAGCAGACAGGCGAGATGCTGCTGCATTGGCGTGACGGAGCTGGAGAAGCGCCTGCGTGCGGGGCATTACCTGCTCCTGAGGCCCCGGGGCAGCGAGGTGGGCATGGACAAATTGAGGCTGTTTGGTTAACTGCGGGCGAGACGTGCCCCTCGTTTCAGGCGGCCGTCAGAGCAGGGCCCTTTGCTCCGCAGGTTGCTCCCTGGCCACTCAAAATCAATTCAAGAATTATTTTTTTCTTTGCAGGAGGAGATTTATAGCGTGGCTCATCCCCCAGTTTCCCGTGTTGCCCTAATTAACGCGGTTAGTCGCAGCTGCGCGGCCCGTTGACGGGTGAGGCGCCGGGAGCGGTGCACAGGGCTGTGCCCCAGCCGAGGACCCAGGCAGGAGCTGCATCGTTCCCTGCAGCCGAGCACGGTCTGCACCCAGGGGCTTTACGGGCTGACATGGAATGGAAATAATTCAGACCGTTCTCTCGTACTTCTGCTGTTCCCAGAGAAGTGCCTGACCTGTGAATTGTTGCTTGACACCCCGGGCAGACTGACACGGGGCTCCTCCTGCGGAGGAGTAGCAAGTCTCTCCATGTTTTAAGAGGTCTGGAGATCTTCAGACGAGAGCACTATCGGCATGCGATGGCAATCCTCCTCAGCTCCTCTTATCCTCCCCAACTAGGCTCTGATTTCTCACTTTCTTTTCCTCTGCCCCGATTAATCTTATTTCATGGATTCCATGACAACATAAGCATCTGAGGATCTCGCTCTTCAAACCATTATTGAATTATACGCAGGGAGATGGGGCTCGCTCAGCCCCCGAACCGCATTAACCAGATCATGCTATGAAGGTCAAATGCAAGAATTAACGGGACTTTTAGCAGCATGTCATTTTGCAGGGAGGTGCAGCGGCTTTTTGTTGCGTAATACAACCGCCAGCTCTCTGGACTGCCCTGGGAAGAGGGATTTAATCTCTCCTTCCACCTTCCTTCCCTCCGAAAAGAGGAAGGAGGAGCCCAGGCGAGCCCCTCCGCGGGGGTCTGGGCTGGTGGGCAGGCTCTCAGCCCTGCGGCGCGCTGCTCGAGCCCCGGCCACGCCGCAGCTGGGAGGATACCTCGTTTTTGTCACCACTAAAGAAATTGCCAGTTTATTCCATCTGGTAAGTGGTCCTCAATTACTGCTGGCAGGAATGAGGAACTGCCTCTCTGAAAAAGTTGAGAGCATCCTGGCTCCTCTTCCCCCACCCATGAACACTTGGTTTCGGCGGGCATCCACTGGAAGGGTGCCTGCAGCTGGGGAGGGATGCCCAGGATGGCTAATAAAAGGATGGATAGCAGTGAGAGTGGGAAGGATGGGGGGGCTGGCGGGCCCAGGGGGAGTGATGTGGTTTTTCTGAGCCTACCTCCCTTTCAGCTAATGGGCGTCTGCCAGCCAGGCCGCTAATAGGTTTCTGTGCCACGGGGAGCAGGCAGCGGTGACGGGGTCAGCTCAGCCCCGCGTGGCTCCTAAGGACGAGGCCGCTCCGGGATGCTCTGCTTTTCACCCCGCTCCAGCACCAGGGCATGCGGCCACCCCACGTTTGCATTCATGGGGTGCTTAGGTCTCCCCCCAGCTTGGGCTGTGAATACCCCTGCCCCAGCCTGGTTAAAGGCTTTTGTCTGTGCTTAATGATGTGGCTTCAAATTTACCCGTGAGGAGGTAGGAGCTGTAAATAATGTTTTTTAGAAAAAAATCCTTTTGAATGGGATGCTGTTAACCCGGAGCTTTCCAGAGAGGCTGTTCCTGCGAGGTGCTGGGAGCCTGGGGGCGCGGGGGCATTGTGGGCACCTCAGCACCCGCAGGATGGTGCCAGTGTGGGACCGGCAGGCTGGGAAAGCTCGTGCGTCCTGCACACCGCTTTGCACATCCTAGCATCGGGCAGGGCATGCCAGTCCCGGCGCTGCGTGCCCTGTCACCTGTGTGGGTGGAAAACATCCCTGTGCCCCCAGTTTGGCTGCCAGACTGGAGCTGGGGTGGGTGTGAGGGGCCAGGAGGATGCACGGGGCTGGGGGGATGCATAGAGCTGGGGGGATGCACGGGACTG